>ML344316.1:0-37874 GCA_005239505.1 Nicotiana paniculata | reverse complement strand
CTGCAACACGTTAGCAAACGTTAAACTTTCAATGTATAAACGAAAATTTGAAGAAAATTGACTGTATTTCAGAATTTTGTATTTCTTCCAACTCAATTGATAACACCGTTAAATTCCCTGGCAACAACGCCAAAATTTGATCACGCTCAACTATGTCTAATAAAAGACTAAACGGGCGTTGCAAATATAATCCGGGGTATTATGCCCAAGGTTGATCCCACAGGGAATTAACGTATCAATCAAGTCTTTAGAATACGCAACTTTTACTCAATTAATTCTCTCAAGACTTTTTGAATATAAATTGGTGATATTTTACTAATTCCACTGACAATAATAATAACTAACAATTACTAACAATATGTTGTAAACAATTATGATAAAGGTCTAAGGCTATGGTTTCCCCCGTTGGTGAACTTACTTCTCGGATATTTCATATAACTTGATTAATTATCTCTATCAATCATGAACACTCTATCTACCATAAATCTCTCTCAAGTAATTATGATAATTTACTAGATGCACTCTCTCAAGTTACGCTAGCTAGATTGCATTACAGTTAACTTTAGATTGCACCCGAAGTATCATTATTTCTATCAAACTTCTAAACCCTCGGTTATGACTTTCGTCTATACTATGGGAGTGGTGTTGTTCAAACAATTACCTAAATATGCACTCTCTCTCAAGTAGATACATACTAAATAGGCACAACTAATTGATGGCCATTCAATTAACTACCACAAAAACGTAGTTGAACAAATAGAGATGAACAATCAACCAAACTATATTAATATCACCATAAGTTTATCCCCCAACGGGTTCCACCAAAACCCTGGATTATGAAAATTAGCTACTCATACTCATAAGAATCAATTCTAAAATAACTTGCATAATTGAATTACAGAGTAATGAAATAAGGAGATAAAAATCAGTCTTTCTGCTTTGCTGAGTAGTAATCCACAGGCTTTTCTTCACTTTAATGGCTTCCCCCCCTTCAAGTTGTGTTTTTGGGTCTATTTATATGTTTGGGATACACCCTAAACGTGTAGGAGACTTCTATTCCAACCGGGAAACACTTAAAACTCTTTAAAACGCGGATTTGACAGGATCAGGGGCCAGGCGTTACAGGCCAAACGCCTGGATAACGCCTGGCCAAGGCTGGCGTTTGGGCTCTGGCGCTTGGATAACGCCAGGCTAGGCCTGGCCTTAAGGCTCAAACTCCCGGCTATAACCCGTTGCACTCCTCTTCGCCCCTTGAGCGTAATTTTTGACGTATTTGCATCCATTTAGCTCAGCTTCCATCTCCAATTCACCTACACATGAAATAGACTCCATTATGCACATAAAAAGTGTATTTTTATCATTACCGCACATAAAATGTAAGGCATATAACGTGTTAAACTATGAAATCTAGCCACGCATCACAATCGCACAGGAATCTTGTCATAACTCCTAAACCACTAATAGGGTAAACACTTTATCACATAGAAATATTTTACTTAACTCAATTCAAGAGAACCATAACAACACAAGAGTGAATTCTCATAATCACAAAACATGCAAATCCTCAAGTAATAGTCTATACCACCATAATCCTTCCGGGATCCGCCTATACATGTAAGGCCATATTACTTGAATGCTTCCAAATAAAATCAATTACGGCGGCCATCAAGCACTCACACGCACCGTCATAACTCACATGCATAACTAATCATGATGAGGACTGACTGTTGCCTCCACTGCGCAATTCCACCATGGCTGACTATCTAACTTTTCCAAATTTCCATTACTCTTCAAACTCCACTTCTGCAGGACATAACTGATTCACCTAAATACCTCAAACTGAAACTGATACGACACATATCCTCGCACTCAACTTATCAATAGCAGACTTCCCCCACTTTTCTCAAGCCATAGATCAAGATGAACAATAACTCACAATGCCCATACGCTAACACCGCCACAAGATTACTTTGTCTCTAAGCCCATGAACCGTTTCATGCTCTCCTTGCATGCATATTCACATCTTCGACCGGCATACCCATACTGATAACCCTTCTATGAACCCGAAGTCATTTATCCCTTCTATGAACCCAAATGCTACTCTGCACACCAAAGATAACGTAGAACACTCCAACCATTCATTCTTTTCTCTTCCCATAAGTTCGTTGCAAAAGATTGATTCTTAACCATAATGTGGGCTTGAAATCCTTAGACACCACATTCTGACCTTCGAATTTACTAGGACCGCTATTGGGAGTCATCCACTCTGGCTTGGTCCCGAATATAATCAACTCCACGGCTTCGCTGGTAGCTGAACACCCATCTTGATTAAGCACCCGACTGGATCACTTCCCTTGCAAATTACCTTTGCACTAAGCATAAATCCTGAATCCTTCCAAAGCCTAAACCTGATTCCATAAGGCCAACCTTTGGACACATTTACCAAATCCTATGCTCAATTACTACTCATGCCTTCTCACCTTAGCTGTAATAACCCACTAATATGCCGATGACCAAAATTTTTGCCAGTAGATACCCTTGCAACCCAATCACAGGCGGTGGAACTCTCCCACTTAGCCTGAAGGCGTTATTACACAAATCTGGGACTCACCAAGAATTTTCCTTCATTGTTGACATGATCCTGCATAACCAACTCGCCAAATTCCTTGAAATCCTTCTGTTAGTAGTTCACAAGCACTCTGAGTCATTAACGCCATTCTCATATTCGACCTCTTGTTGAATAGTCAGTAAAATCCCTGGCGAAACTCCGCCAACCACGCAACCACTGACCTGCTCACAGAAGATAACCCACCTACGAAAATTACCAACTGACACCTTCCAACGACGCTGTACTACACAATCTCTACGACATAAATACCCCATCCTACACCCGTTCTCATTTACCAACGTTACCAATCCGTCCGCTCCTCGTGGACATCTACTAAATGTGCGACAACATCTTCTAATTCACAGCCATGCTGCATCCTTCTTCATATCAAACAACTCCTCTCTGTTGTATCCAATCTTCTGCTGAAATAGCCAATATTTCAATTTAAGCCCGTGGACGCAACCACTGTCCACTAAAGTTCTCAAATTACTCCAAACTTCTCCTCAAGATGCGCATTTATCTTACCACCGAACTCATATGCTACGCTTCCACTCTCCCACTTTGGTCAAACTCACTACTTTAAGAAACTGCTCGACTTCCGCTTCTTACACCTGGCCTTCTAGAATTTAACCATTGCCTGACACTTACCACATGTCTTTCCTCATCGTATGCTGCTAAGTTGTTGCCTCAAATAAATATCATTCTCTGTAGCACTTAAACCAGCAGACCACCACAACTCCAAAACTCTCTAGAGATCATCTTTCTCGAGCCGTCGATGCTAGAAACAACGATCCGATCATGAACCACCGCACACCGCGATCTCTAAAAGCTGCTTCCCAGACACCATTTCACAATACCGTGCCACGAAGGAAATCTGAAGAAGATCATAACACCGGCGAACTTAAAACATTCTATTTGATCAAAGACGACGATGCCACATCGCAGATGAAGACTCCACCTCACTTGAAAACACCCAGTCTCATTACTCTATCAACCCAAACTCGAACAATTCTAGTCCAATTGCCTTTCCTTCGCCGAAAATAAAATACCGAATTCTCGGAATCATGCTCTGAGTAGAACTCCTATCAAGTCATTCATTGCCCCGACGTATGGGCAAGAATCCTATAATCATATCAATACCGTGCAATAACCAATCATAAGCATCATAACAACTTGAGCATATCCTCAAAGCTCTCAGAAACACAACTTCTGAGCTGAAACAACATAATATCCTCCCACAGAGCAACGACAATAGCCCCAACCAATTTCGCATGGAAAGACATCACGCACCATACCTGTAGCACCATTACAATTCCTCAAATTCTTGATTTATAGCAAGCTCTTCGCCGACGTTCAAGATTGAGTAGGAATAAACGTAGGCATAAGCCTCAAGGAATCAAATCGCACGATAAGGAATCAAGAAGTGAAGCACTCCTAACAGCCCTGTAGCCTCTCGAAGATAAGTACAGACGTCTCCGTACCGATCCACAAGACTCTACTAGACTTGCTCATGACTCGTCAGACCTAAGGGAACCTAGTGCTCTGATACCACGTTGTCACAACCCAAAATCTGCTAAGGTCGTGATGGCGCTGAACACCATTGTTAGGCAAGCCAACACTCAATAGATAATTAAAACTTCTTATTTAGTATTTTGAAAATAGTTACTTTTTATTTCATTACAGAAATATCGATTAAAGTTACTGAGTAAACGAGGATGTTTTGAATAATTCAATCAACAAATACATCCCAAAGTCATCCCAGAACCCGGTATCACAAGTGCATGAGAAATTTCTAAGAAAATCAAATGAAATACAATAACCGTCCAGAATACAAATCGGACAGTAAAGAAAGTACAACTCAATACTCTGAAGGAGACTCTGCTGGCTACGGGTCATCTCGAGAGGTGCAACTTACCTAAGTCCCCATATCGACCATGCCACGACGCCAAGCGGGGCCACCAGATATACATGTACCCGTGCAACAAAATGCACAACAAGTGTAGTATGAGTACGAAAACAACGTGTACTCAGTAAATATCCCGCCTAACCTCAAAGAGGCAGTGATGAGAGGTCAAATTTGACACTTGCTAGAGGTCAATTTTAATAAAATCAAGGGTGATGCTAAGCATGTATATCATAGATAATTAACAAATAGTGATAGGAAATAACAACCTCTTCCACATTTACAAACTCTAAATCTTCGTCATTTCAGTTGACAACTTATAATTCAAGGCCAGTAATAGTTAATAATCACAAAAATCACTCAGCAAATATCATGCGCAAGTAATGCCGAGGGTCGAACGGCTCGAACCAATGATAAATATAAACTGTGCACTGCTGAAGGGTCGAACGACTCGAACCATAGATACATCTATTACCCCGCTCGCTAATCGATCATGCGACGCAGTCATATATAAATAATAGAGTTACCCTGCTCGCGAATCATACATGCGAATCAGGTACTCATAGATACACATATTCACACAATCATTCACATTTTACCAGGAAAACAATTACCCAAAGAAGTGATAAAATTCTCTTTTAATGGACGCGGAGATAGTATTTAAAAATTTTCCAGAAATTTATTTACCAAGTTCGATAAGGTTTAGTTATTTCCAGATTCATTAAATAAGTTACAAGTATGGCAAATGAAACATGCTTCTAGGTCCTAGACTACCCGGACATAAGCATAATAGTAGCTACGCACGGACTCCCGTCACCTCGTGCTTACGTATCCCCCACAATTAGTAACACATATTCAATTATTTCACCTATGGGGACAATTCCCTCTTACAAGATTAGAAAGGAGACTTACCTCGCTCTGAAGATTCATAACCGGCCTCCAATCCCTTCCGACGACTCCCATTGACGTACCACGCCCAAAATTATCCAAATAACGGGCAAACTAATAAAAATATACTCTAATACTTATATCAATTCAATTCATATAAATTCCCAACTTCGCTCAGAAAGTCGATAAAATCACCCTCGGGCCCACGTGCCCGGATTCCAAAATTTTTCGAAGATAAAGGTTACCCATAACTTCACTAACTCAAATATATAATTCACTCTAAATTCCATGCCCAAATTCGTGGTAAAAATCCAAAATACCAATTCTAGGTCTTCCCACAAAACCCCCAAATTTTCTACAATTTCTCTTCTCTAATCCATGCATAATCCAAGTTTTAAACTCAAGATGGGAAGAAATATGTAACGACCCGACCGGTCGTTTTAAGCTCTAGCGCGTCGTTCAACCGTTTGAGGCTGTGAGCAGCTTCATTTCAGGTATTATGACCCATGGGCGTGGTCGGAATTGAATTTCGAAAAGTTTAGAGTTGATTTGGAAAGAAAATTCTCATTTTATAAGCCTTAAGTTGGAAGAATCAACTAAGATTGGAATTTTGAGTAAACGATCTCAGAATCAGGATTTGAAGGTTCCTGCAGGTTCGTATGATGATTTCGGACTTGGGCGTATGCCCGAATCGGGTTTTGGATAACCCGGGAGCTTTAGTGCATATTGTGGAAGTTATCATTTTAGAAAAATTTCATAAATTTGGGCTTGAAGTGCCTTTTAGTGATGTTGATGTCCGTTTGTGATTTCGAGTCTGGGAATATCTTCGTATGGTGATTTTGGAGTTGGGGACGCGATCGGAAGTGAATTCGGATGTCCGGAGGTCATTTTGAAGTTATTTGGCTAAAGATAGAAATTTGAAGGTTTTTGAGAAATCCGACTGAAAGTGGAAATTTTGATATCGAGGTGGGAATGCGATTCCAGAAGTTGGAGCAGGTCCGAAATGTCGAATATGACTTGTATGCAAAATTTGAGGTCAATCGGACGTGATTTGATAGGTTTCGGCATCAGATGTAGAAGTTGGAAATTTCTAAGTTCATAAAGTTGGGATTTGGGTGCAATTCGTGGTTTCGATGTTGTTTGATGTGATTTGAGGCCTCGAGCAAGTCCGTATTATGTTTTGGAATAGGTTGGTACAATCGGACGGGATCCCGGGCGCCTCGGGTGGATTCCGGGTGGTTAACAGATCAATATTTGAAGTTGAGAAAAAGCTGAAGTTGCTGGTGTCTGGTGTGACCGCACCTGCGAGGCTTTGGTCGCAGGTGCGGACAATGGGGCGCAGGTGCAATTTTGGGCTGGAGTTGAGGAAGTCGCAGGTGCGGGAGATTGGTCGCACCTGCGGGAGCGCAGGTGCAGAGGTAGGATCGCAGGTGCAGAAATGAGGCTGGGCAGAATGTTTTAAACCCGAGATTGTTGGACATTTCTCTCATCTTTCTCATGGCTTAGGCGATTTTAGGAGGGCTTCAAGAGGGGAAATTCATCATCAATGTCAAGGTAAGTAATTCCTTCATGTTTCTAAGTTAAATACAAGTATATGCATGAAATTAGACATGAAAATTGTGGAATAATTTTGAAATATTGAAGAAAAACTTAGAAATGGTAATTTGGATTTTAGGCACGAATATGAGCATGGAATGTAGAGTAAATTGTATATTTAAACTAGTAAAGCTATGGGTAGAATATATCTTCGAGAAATTTTGGATTTCGGGCACGTGGGCCCGAGGGCATTTTGGTCATTTCACCGAGCGGGGTTGGGAAATTATATGATTTGGAATTATTGCAAATATTAGAGTATATTTTCATCGGTTTGCCGTTATTTGGATAGTTTTGGGGCGCTGTGCGTCCGTTGGAGTCGTCGGAAGGGCTTGGAAGCCGGTTATGGAATTTCGGAGCGAGGTAAGTCTCCTTTCTAACTTTGTGAGGGGGAATTATCCCCCTTGGTGAACTAATTAAGTATGTGTTACTATCTGCCGGGACGGCGTACGCACGAGGTGACAGGAGTCCGTGCGTAGCAACTATTATGCCATGTCCGGGTAGGCTAGGACCCACTAGCATGCCATACCTGTTGTACCTGTGATCTTGTCTGTATTACGTGACTGCTAATATAATCGAAATCGTAATTTAATATCTAAAGAAGACTAGAGTTATTTTCTAAATCATCTAAAAAGAGAATTGATTTCTTTCGCGGGAAATTTTATTTCCGGATAAGGTTGTATTATTAAACATTATAAAAACTTGGCAAGTGAATTTCGAAAAAGGGATTTAAATACTATTTTGTGGTTTTTAAAAGAGAAATCTGTCATTTACTTGGGTACTTGTTTTCCCGACGTATTCGGGGTGGACTGTTGATTGTGCATGACTGCATGTGACTGCTTCGCAATTTACATTCCGCGAGCGGAGTGTATTTCCCCCACTCTCATGGGAGCGGGACGTACGCCATGACGGATTGAAAGATGCACTTATGGTTCGGGCTGTTCGACCCTTGACAGTGCATAGATATGATTATTTTATTGAAAGATGCACTTATAGTTCAGGCCGTTCGACCCTCGACAGTGCATATACATGATTATTATATTGAGAGGTGCACTTATGGTACGGGCCGTTCGATCCTCGACAGTGCACAAAGATGATAATTATGATGGCTCAGGCCGGATGTCCTTATCCCGTATGCGCATGCTAAATTGTTAAATGTTTTTTATGGATTTTTAAAGTGATAAGATATTTGGGGGAAAACAAAGAGGAAATTGTTTATTTAAATTATTTGGGGGAAAATGAGGAAGCGGTAACCGGTCGGGTCATTACATTTTTCTCTAAAAAACTCCAGACTTTAAAGAAAACAAGACTTTCTGCTCCTTAGTTTATTTGTTCCTGGTCTTTGGCTAAACATCTTGGTGGGATCACTGTTGAGTACTGCTGATTTCTTTCATTACTGGGCTCCAGATTTAGTTCGTTTGCTATTTCCTATTGTTTCTGTTGCTACATCAAGGTATATTTTCTTGATTCTGATTATGTAATGTTGTTCGGCTTAACCATACTTTAAAAGGATGATTTCATATATTTTTCATTGCTAAGTCTATGATTGTCATCACTGACTTGTATGCTTATGTTTAATTGGGTATGAGCTGTATTTGGGTGATAAAATACATGTTACTCTTTGTTGATTTAGCAATTGTCATTACTGGTTTGTATGTCCATGTCTATTTGAGTATGAGCTGGATCTAAATGTTGTATTAACATTTGTACTTGAATTGCAAGTTAGTATCTGTGAGTATGTGGTTGTGATTTGCAAACTTGACCTCTAAATTTGACAGATCAATGATGCTTCAAAGTGAAGTGGGTATTGAAATCCTTGGTGATAAGCGAGCTTCATCTAAGAGTTTATTTTTCTTTGTTCAGTCTTGAATCTCACTTTAGATGAACTGTACTTATATTAAAAACCATTTTTATGTCCTGTACTCCCTTTTGAGAATTGTGATTAAGAGATTTTAACTGTCAACTTTGAGTGTCCAGGCTATTTGTGCAATTCAAAAGCAAGTATTTGAAATGATGCGTATCTACAATTTAGGTTGCTGGTAATATAAAGTTTGAATTTGGATACATATTCACCTTAATCTTGATACCATGTAAAGGTTACAATTGCTGAGTCTTTCGTTCTTCTTTGACTGAAATGTAAAAAGAAATTGATAATGTTTTTCCCTCTAATCTGCCATTGATGTTGATTTTGATTGTTTGCCTAAAAATAAAAATGCATCCATTAAAGCCCAAAGTACTGGCTATTTGTGAAATTGTGGTTACAATTGATATTGAGGTCATAACCTCATGGTAATAAAGTCTGTATCTGGGCCTGTAATTGGATTAGGCCCAAACTATGTGTCTAGTAGCTTAAGGGTATTCAGTGGGTGTCACTTATGTACGTGCAACACTAATACTCATCTTGTATTTATTTTGGGATTTGACAGTTTGTGGTCTTTGAATATCTTCAAAATATGAAGAAATTCATACTGTTCGCCTAGATTACACTACGAGATGATTTAGAAGGTAATTAGCGAGCCCGACTTATCCTAATTAATATATAGACTGCCACAAATCATTCCATAATTCTTAACCCTTCATGCTTAATCTTAAAGTAGGAAAAACAATTGTGAAAGTCTTAATTTGCTTTAGGCACGTTTAATAATAAATCATCGTGGTCATGGGTTCGGTTCCCGTGGCATAGTCATGATACATAATCCCCAATTCGAGTGTGCGTTTCACGTGACTCGACCTTTCAAATTCAAATAATAATAAAAATAAACATGTTGTAAATTGCGGGTGCGTTTCACGTGGCGTGATTTGTGATATGTACAAAAACAAACGAGTGCGCGATATCGTGACTTGTTCAAAGAAATTCCATAAATACTAAAAGCTATTTAAAAGTAAAAAAATGCGCAATAGGTTTCAAATATGTATTAAATTAGATAATTAGGCCAATTTTTAATAGTTGAGCAACCGTGCTAAAATCACGGGACCCAAGAATGCCTAACACCTTCTCCCGGGTTAACAAAATTCCTTACCCGGTCTTCCAGTTTTTGCAGACTTTAAACGGAGTCAAATTTCCTCGATCTGGGATTTAAAATAAATCGGTGACTTGGGACATCATAAATATTTCAAGTGGAGACTCTGAATAAATAAATAATCTTATATTGAATAATGTCACTTAAATTGGAAAAACTCTCTATTCCCCTCGGAAAAAGGAGGTGTGATAGCTCTGGCGACTCCGTAGGGACTGAACCCAGAATCTTTGGTTCAAGGTTCAAGAATTCGAGCTTAGAATAACTGTTATATTTGGATTTTGTTTATTATCAGATTTTTACGTGTTTGAGCCTAAGTTGCTAAATGACGCTTTTTACCGCTTTGATATTGTGTGAACTGTATATAAACTGTTACGACAACCCTTCTTTTCTCTAAGTATTCTAAAACTTCTGGGAAGCGTGCGCTTCGGGTGACTTCTTTTCTGTTAGAGTCATATCCTAATTTTATAACGAGGTTCGGACAAGTTGCAAAGCGGGTGAAACTTCTGTATTCCCGGTATGCTGCCCCCTGGCTCGAGTTATCCACTTAGGTAAGCCATGTCTAGAACAATACACCCAAGATTTAAACTTAGAATAACATAACCTCATGCCGGATCCCTAGTAGGTACATTTGTTTGCATCACGTGGTTTGACTTTGGGGACTCAACACAGGGGTTGGGTTCGTCTAGGACAGGTGTACCCAAAAGTTAAAAGACCATCTTGATGCATTTTACGTGCTACTTGTGTCTTTATTTGCTTTGTCTAGTATGTTGACTGGCTTATAGAATAGGGAAATAAAATCAAGAAAAATCAAGAGT
Source organism: Nicotiana paniculata (assembly GCA_005239505.1). Lineage (NCBI taxonomy): Eukaryota > Viridiplantae > Streptophyta > Magnoliopsida > Solanales > Solanaceae > Nicotiana > Nicotiana paniculata. Next base: position 27,047 of record ML344316.1, on the reverse strand, counting down.
GAGGTATGAGAGAAAAATATCCGGTTCTGAAAATCCTGGTATTCAAAATATCCCAAAACTCTGCCGAAATTTTGAAAAAAAAGAAGATAAAAGTCATTTCAAAGTAAGTCATATTTTCTTGTGTGTCAAAACTTACCGAACTACGCTGGTTTGATTCTCATCGGATGTGAGATACTTAGGCAACCCTCATCGGGTCCAGCCCCGCTTTTGCAAAAAATAACCAAAAATATGAAAAATGCTGTCATTTTGTCACAAATAAATTTAGGTGATGCCATTTTTGTCCAAATAGCCAAAAATGTCCCCACGGTACGCCGAAAGGCCGGTTTTGCAAGAATAGACACATATGGCCCTTTTTCTAAATTTTGGCCACTTAATAAGCAAAACCCTAAAATCTTCCCTTCTGAAGTGCTGAAGGCCGTATGTGCAAAAGTAGCCCTGTTTTGTTTTAAGTTAGATTTTGCAAAAGTAATATTTTATGGTAAATGATTAAACAAAATTCACATATTTTAACCAGTCACCCCAATTTAAATTATGCAGAATGAGCACCGTTGAGAATGTACCTTTTCGAGTCGTAGATGATTCTAGTAAGGATCCACATGTGGTGGGACGACCTGGGGGAGGACAAAAAGCATTCTATGACCAGAGCTCTAGGTGGGCTCACCGGTCTTCTGAAGATTAAACCCAAGGTTGACATAATTGAAGCTTTAATACCATTTTGGGACCCTTCACACAATGTTTTCCACTTCTCCGACTTTAAATTGACCCCTACGTTGGAGGAAATGGCAGGTTACAATGGTTTTGACGGGAATCTCAGGCGCTAATATCCAGTAGCACCTAGAATTGTAACCCCCCATAAGTTTTTGGACCTTTTGAGCATTAGTCGGCAGGTTAAAGATGAAAATTTGGCCAAAGGATTCTGCACGCTCCAATTCTTAAATAGCTGGTATGGAGACCCCCGTGGATTTGAGGCTCCAGACACTGGTTTTAAGTCATTAGAGAAAGAAAAACAAGTGGGAAGACCGTAGGGGGCCTTTGTGGTTGCAGTCTTAGGCACATTGACATGCCCAAGTAGTGATGGACACATAGAGTTCGGACTTGCAAGAATGGCTGACTTTACGGTCAAGAAGACCAACGGTACCCTTATACCGATGATTCTCACAGAAATTTATCGAGCTTTAACCGCCTACCGAGCTGGTGTAAAGTTCTTTGAAAGTTTTAGCCTGCTTTTGCAAATGTGGCTGGTAGAGCATCTCTGTCATCGCCCGAGGTACATGAATCACGTATTGATCAGAATCAATTGCATTGAAGAGAACAAAAGTAGGGTAAATGGCTATGAGTTATCGTAGGGTATTGAAACATGGTTCGCATATCTGGGTTCTTTAACCACAAGGAAAATTGAATGGACTTTCAGTTGGCTCTCGGTTAATAAAGTTATCTACATGTCTGCTGAAGTGTGCTTTCTCTTATTGATGGGTCTTCGAAGAATTCAGCCATATGCTCCGCATCGGGTCCTCCGCCAATTGGGAAGATATCAAACAATCCCTCACGATGAAGATTTGAGTGAACAGATCATTGAGTTAGGCCCAAAGGATGCGTCCCCAGAAGAAAGGGTTCGCCAGGTTTGGCACCAATGTAGGTTTTTGGAGCCACATACTCGAGTGTGGGATTTGTCTTTTGGAGAAGCCGAGTCTAATTACACGGCATGGTATGGTAAGAGAGCCTGGGTCGATCAAGAGCCAGAGTAACCTGCCAAAAGTCCCCATGTTCAACAATTCTTTGATGGAGCGCAAGAACAATGGGTTTGGTTAGCTAAATAAAAGGTATATCGGACCACCATAAGCAAACTAGAAGATCAAATCAGAAACATCAAATTTTATAGTAGTTTGCAGGCTACTGAGGATGAAGGAGAAAATAAGAGGTTGGCTTGGGAAAATGAAGTCCTCTGAGCTTAAATCCAGAAAATAAAAGTAGCCGCTGAGACACCGGTAAGAAGTGAGAGAGATGAAAGAATTATAACCAACCTGAGGTGGAAAGTGCATGACTATAGGGATGATTTGACAAAGGCTGAGGAAGAATTGGCAAAAGCTCAAGCAAAGTTGGCAAAAAGTGCAGAAGAACGGAAAAGGTTTGTTTACATGTTAAAGCAAAAGTATGACAAAGGGGCAACAATCTTAAAGGGAAAGCCGACTACCCTAAAAAATTAATGGTTCAGCAAACCAAGGACTTCAAAACAGAAAGGGAACACTGTTATGCCTTGATCTATCAATTAGAATAGAGTGTGTAGAAATTGCAAGACCAAGATAACACAGCCACACGGGTGCTAGAAGCCCGGATACAGCAGATTGGACGCTTGCTTCAAGAAAAGGGTGTCATTAGAATGAGAATCAAATAAATAGCCGACTATGTTGTGATGAAGTGTCATGGGTGTGAAGATATGACCCGGTCTATGTATTTTTCTTCTGTGATGACCCTTGTTCGCCAGGTGATGGCTGACCTAGACCACCTTTAGGAAGAGATTGCATGTAATCCCATGCCGAGGCCGACTGATGTCCTGCGGGCCCCCGAAGTAGCATTAGAAGCTCTTATGTATTCTTGATTTTTCGATTTCGAGTTTGTATTTTATTTTTTCTCGAGTCTGTTCGTCTTTGTCAAGTCTGTTTTGTTGTTTTATTTCGAGTCTGTATGTTTTTTTAGTCATCAGTACTTCCGAGTTCTTGTAATAGAAAAACCCAAAAAGATGTCTTTATTAATGAAATATTGAAAAACCCAAAAAAAAATTCTTTTCTTTTATCTCGCATCTATTTCCTGAACTACGTAATGATCTGATTCATGCGACGTCATGATATGTAGGAAATCCCCATAGGGTCCTATCATAGCCATAAAATAAAAAAAAGAAAGAAAAAAAATTGAGTGAAAAAGAAAAAAAAGAGTGGCGAAAAACAAAAGGGAAGAAAAGAGTGAGAAATAAAAGAGCGAAAAATGGTAGAAAAGAGAAGGAAAAGAAATCAAAGGTTTAATTTTGAGAAAGATATAGAAAAAATCGGGATGAAACACACAGCCGATACAATGACATTTAGAAACATTTAACTGTTCAGGTGCATTGCATCCCCATATGTTTGATTCCCTATCTGTTAAATGCCTCAAAACTGACAAGGTTGTTGTGCGTGCTATATAGACAAGTCTTGTTTAGGTGGTTGATTTTGACGGTATCCTGGCTTCCCACCCTTACTTTACAAGATAAAAAGGAAGTGTCCCAATGTCTTCAGAAATCAGTCTCCGTGTCATCGATCCTTAGGATAATGTCACACCGGTTATGACCCAGCCTGAATCGGCAACTACTGAAGAAAACCGAATGTTGCATGTCCGCATGTTAGAGATGTGGGACACCTGGTCCAATGGTAGAGAACCACCAAGTTCAATACCTGGATTTCCCGAACTGATCCCCAGGACAGGTGGAACCACCAACATCCCCATCCCCATGACTAATCCATTTGTCCCGCTCGGGTACCCCATTATGTCAGCCAACTTTACTGGTATGCCTTCTGAGGTCCGCCCCCAGGCACCATTTATAGGGGTACCCCCAACATTTCTCACTGCACCACCATTCTTTACCATGGCACAACCGACTGCACCCAGGCCATGCTTTGAGCCTTCAACGTTCCACATTCTAGGGCCCGCAATTTCAGCCGGATATAACTCATGTTACTCCAGACTCATACCCTCAACATACGCAATATGAGTCCCTAATGGAACAAGAAAGAACAGTGAGAAACCCTGAGCAGGAAGAAATGGCTCAGAAGATGAGAAGCCTGGAGAAAAGCCTAGAAAACATGTAGGGCCTGAGTGGCCAGAACAGTGTCTCGTACTCCGATTTGTGCATGTTTCCACATGTTCACCTGCCAGTTTGCTTCAAAATGCCAAAATTTGAAAAGTATGACAGGCACGGAGAACCGATCGCTCATCTGAAATGATACTGCAACCAATTTAGGGGTGTTGGTGGAAAAGAAGAGTTATTGATGGCTTATTTCGGGGAAAGCTAACTGGAATCACTTCAGAATGGTACATGGATAGGAAATATCCAACTGGCACATATGGGATGATTTGGCTCGCGATTTCGTCAGACAGTTTCAGTACAATGTTGATATAGCTCCAGACAGGATCTCCTTGTCTAACTTGAAGAAGAGAAGCACTGAGAGCTTCCATGAATATGCTATTAAATGGCGCGAGCAGGATGCCAGAGTAAAGACGCCCATGGACGAGATCGAAATGGTTATGATCTTTTTGCAGGTCCAAGAGGTCGATTATTTTCAGAATATGATGTCTTACATAGGAAAACCGTTCGCAAAGGCGATAAAAATCAGGGAAATGGTAGAAAAGAGTCTGAAAAGTGTCCGGATATTAAGCCAGTCTGCTTTGAGAGCTACCTCCCAAGCCATCCAGAACGACTCGGGAAGTTTGGCCAATTGAAAAAAGAGGGAGGAAGGAGCCATGATGACTTCAGGTTCAAGAGGGCCCCGTAGATCACGTGATCACTCTTACATGACGCCTTGAGCCCCGTGACACTACTATCTCCACCAAGATATAGTCTATGTTGTGGAACCGCCTCATTCTGCCCAACCTTATACACGACCACAGTAGCACTACAACCAACCTCTAGCTCCACCTCTCAGAAATAACAATCCTTACCAAGTTCCATATAACCCCCCACCACAATACAACCACCAACACAATCCACACCCTCGTGAGCCACCCAGGAGAAACAATTTCACCCCTATTGGTGAATCCTACTCTAGCCTGCTCCAGAAGTTGATCCAGTTGGGTCTGTTGCAACCTGTGCCCCCTAATCGGAAAAATCCTAAATCCCCATCATACCGGGAAGATGCCATGTGTGCTTACCATTTGGTGGTAGAGGGTCATGATACAGAGGATTGTTGGACCCTAAAAAGGGCATTTGAAAATTTGATAGAACAAAAACAAGTTGTGCTGAGGTACGAGGAAGCCCCTAATGTGACTAACAATCCATTATCGACTCACAACAATGGGTCGGTCATTGGAATGATCTGTGAGGATAAGTAATTTAATCCAGCTTTGAAAACCATCATTGCCATTGCCATTTCAGAACAATGCTGTGGTAAAACAAGCCAAAACTGAGAAGAAAACCACTCCAATTCATCAATGGTAGAAAAAGTTGTAGAAAAAAAAGCTGGGGCAACACTTGCTAAGAACACAATTATCTATGTTCCTAAAGCCCCAAGGATACTCCCAAGAAATTCGAGCCAAGAAAGGCCATGTTGAATGTGCTGAAGCTGTATGTGCCAAATGGGACCTATGTGGCGCGGGGGGCGATAATTTCACCAAGGCTGACTGAGCCTGTGTTTATCAATCGCACACCACAGAGCCCCATGAGAGACCCCACCGCATTGCCCTTGAATTACAACAAAATAGTAGTCACTTACAAGGGCAAAGAAGTCATGGGAGAGGTGAACGAAATGAATCAACCTGGGAAGTACCACAACCCAGAAGAGTTAAAGAAATCAAAGCTGGACAATTATAAACGGTTTCCACCTAAGAAGCCTTTGAACGCTAAGGAGGCAGAAGAGTTTTTCTGAAAAATGAGAACTTCAGAATATGCAATAGTTGACCAACTCCGGAAGACTCGTTCCCAGGTCTCTCTTCTATCTCTACTATTGAGCTCAAATGAACATCATAAGGTACTCTTGAAGACATTGAATGAGGCATACATCTCAACTGAAACTTCTGTTGAGCAATTGAAGAGAATGGCTGAATGATTCTTTGAGATCAACATGATTTCTTTCAGCCGCGATGATATTAGCCACCCACAATAAATCCCTTCACCTGATTGTCAAATGTGAGGCCTACTATGTGAAGAGAGTCATGCTAGATGGTGGTTCAGGGTTGATATCTGCCCTCTTTCAACACTCCAGAGAATGGAGACCGAAACAGAAAGGATCCGACCTTACAACGTTTGTGTACAGACTTTTGATGGTATCAAGAGAGATACAATAGGGGAAATCGATCTAATTTTGACCATTGGCCCTATGGACTTCGAAGTGACATTCCAGATACTAAACATGGACACCTCATACAATTTTCTTTTAGGAATACCATGGATTCATGTTGCCGGAGTTTTTCCCTTCACTCTCCACCAGATGGTCAAATTTGAGTACGAAAATCAAGAAATTTTTGTCCATGGGGAGGACGAGCAGTCCATCTACATGGATCCTTCAGTCCCGTGCCTTGAAGCCAGGGAAGGCAGTGAGCATATTGTATACCAGACCTTTGAGACTGTGGTTGCCGATCAATGTGAAGAAGGGGACCCATTCCCTCAACCTTGCTTATCTAATTCCTCAGTCATGGTCGCCACTAAAATGATTAGACATGGGTACAAGCCCAGAAAGGGGCTTGGGGTATCTCTACAAAGCATCACAGAGCCTGTCACTTCCATCACCAATGAGAAGTTTTTCGGTGTGGGTTTTCGAGCTACAGAAGCTGACATAAAATGGGCATATAAGCGCAAAAAAGAAGGGAGGGCCCTACCCCAGCCCATTCCATATCTCGCCTGATCATTTGTCAAACCTAGGTATGTGGAAGAAGAAGAGGCCTTTATGGCTGAAAAGATTGATGATATTTGTGAAGCCATGAAACAAATGCTATATGAGACTCACATGGTCCATCCAGGGGAAGGCACGAGCACTACCGAGGTGCAATATATGGGGCTAGATGCCAAGCCTTCATAATTGGAAAGCTACCCCATTACCTGTCATACGGGAGTCCCGGTAGTCCAGTCTTGCCATCTCTTCTATATTATGAGTTATTTCAGGGTGTAACTCGAATGTCTTTACTTTATTGTATTTTAATTTCGATGTAAACCCTCACATATTCAATTCAATGAAATGAAATCAATATTTTATCGTCTATAGATGTCTCTTCTTTTTATTCTGATTTTGCTATTTTCTTATCTTTTCCTTTAGAGTTCTAATCTGTGGACTTCATGCCCGGATCCTAAAACGTTGTCTAATTGTGAAATAATGAATCAAGAACCAGAATATGATGAAGATGAGGCTTTTAGGGAAACCAACCGAAATTGGAACAATTTGAGAATAAGCCTAAGGCCTCATTTGTTTTTTTTAAGATTAAGACGTCTGAATCTGAATACACATCTGAATATCAATATTTGTATTAAGATCGAGACATCTAAATCTGGATACACATCTGGATATCAAGATGTGTATTAAGATCTGAATATAAAATGACTAAGACTGTTTGATTTTAATATCTGAATGTATAAAATTTATCTTTATTTGAAAATTAATAAACATAAAATTGAAATGAGATACTAATTAATCTAATATTCTATCAATAAAATATATAATTTTATTAAAATATAGTAGTTGCTGGTGGTGATGGCTAACAATGGTGCTAGTGAATGTCGACTAGAGGTGGTGGTTGGTGGTAGGTTTGGTTGATGGTGGTGGTTCAGGGTAGTAGCTAGTGGTGATTAGTAGTGGTGGAGATTATGATTGAGGATGGTGGTAGTGAGTGGTGATAATTAGTAATGGCGGGTGATGGTGGTAATTGTGATTGGGGAAGGTGGTGGTAGTTTATAACGATGGGTAGTGCCGATTATGATTGTTGATGGTGATGGGGTGGTTAGTTGTGTAGTTGAGGTGGATACGTGTTTGTAGTTGAGAATTATGGTGGTGGGAGTGGTGCAGATGACGGGTGGTGGTAGTTGATTATGGTGGCGGCTATGATTGAGGATGATGGTGGTGATGGTGGTTGAGTATGGTGGTGGTGGTGGCGGCATGGTGGTAGTTCATAATGGTAGGCAGTGGCGACAATTAATAATGAATACGGATGATAGCATCTTATTGAAATTAAGTATATGTTATGGATATTAATCATACAGACCTATTCAGACCCATTAAGTAGTTATGAAGTAAAAAAACAAACACACTTAATGATTAAGATTCAGACGTTAAAAACAAATACAATTAATGTTTAAGATCTGAATGATTAAGATTCAGACATCCATTAAGTGCAAACAAATGAGGTCTAAGCCAAACTTAAATGAAACCGAGCCAGTTAATTTGGGCAGTTCAGAAGATATCAGAGAAACCATGATAAGCATTCACGCTGATGAAAGAACTAAAGATGCATTAATCCAACTTCCTTTTGAATTCAAGGACGTGTTTGCATGGTCCTTTGATGATATGCCAGGACTGAGCGTCGATTTAGTGGTACATAAATTGTCGACCTATCCTGGCTATCCACCTGTCCAACAGAAGCAAACAAACATCAGTGATAAGACCAAAGAAGAAGTCACCAAACAACTGAAAGCTAGTGCGATCCGAGTGATCCGATACACCACGTGGTTGGCTAGTGTGGTTCCAGTGCCGAAGAAATATGGGACAACCCGAGTGTGTGTTGATTATCGGGATTTGAACAAAGCAAGACCCAAGGGCAACTTTTCATTGCCAAATACCAACATTCTTGTTGACAACTGTGCCAAACATGAGATACGGTCTTTTGTGAATTGTTACGCTGGGTATCACCAGGTTCTGATGGATGGAGAAGACACAGAAAAGACTGATTTCACCACACCATGGGGAACTTACTGTTATAGGGTCATGCCATCCGATCTAAAAAACACCGGGACAACCTACATGAGAGCTATGACTGCCATCTTCCATGACATGATGCACCAAGAAATTGAGGTGTATGTGGATATGTGATCATTAAATCCAGAATGCAAGAAGACCATGTACGAGATCTGAGGAAGTTCTTTGAGCGTCTGTGCATGTATGATTTGAAACTGAACCCAGCTAAATGTGCATTCATAATTCCATCTGGGAAACTTCTGGGGTTTATAGTCAGTCGGAGGGGTATTGAGTTAGATTAGACAAAGATAAATTCTATTCGGGATCTACCACCTCCGGAAACTAAGAAAGAGGTCATGAGTCTGCTAGGGAGGTTGAATTACATCAGTAGATTCATTGCTCATCTTCGTACCACGTGTGAGCCCATATTTAAGTTGCTGAAGAAAGACACGGTGATCAAATGGACAGATGAGTGTCAAGAAGCTTTTGATAAAATCAAAGAATATCTGTCAAATCCGCTAGTGTTGGTTTTGCCTTATCCCGGAAGGCCTTTGTTATTGTACCTGACAGTCTTGGAAAATTCCTTCTGCTTTTCCTTGGGCAACATATTGTGACCGGGAAGAGGGAGTAAGCCATATACTACCTGAGCAAGAATTTCACCAGTTATGAAGTCAAATATACGTTGTTGGAAAGAACTTGTTGCGCCCTAACTTGTGTCGCCCAGAAGCTCAGACATTATCTTTTGGCCTACACCACCTATCTCATAACCAAAATGGATCCTTTGAAGTACATATTCCAAAAACTAATACCCAGGGGAAGGTTAGCAAAATGGAAAATCCTGCTCACTAAGTTCGACATTGTTTATGTCACCCGCACGGTGATGAAAGCTCAAGCCTTAGCGAATCATCTAGCTGAGAACCTAGTTGATGATGAATACCAACCCCTACGTACTTACTTTCCGGACGAGGAAGTAAACTCGGTTGAAGTAATTCCAGAGGATACTAATGCCTGGAAAATGTTCTTTGATGGAGCTGTAAATGCAAAAGGTGTCGGGATTGGATAAATTCTGATTTCTCCCACATGTCAGCATTATCCGGCCACAGTCCACCTTCGATTTTCTGTACAAACAACACCTCTGAGTATGAAGCCTGCATTATGGGCATGAATATGGCAGTTTTGGATGTAGAGGAACTGTTAATCATGGGGGATTCTGACTTGATTATCCGGCAAGTCCAGGGCCAGTGGGAAACTCAAGATATCAAACTCATCCCGTACATGCAACATGTGAAATACCTTAGCGAACGGTTCAATTTCGTCGAATTCACGTATATTCCTCGATTCCACAATGAGTTAGCTGATGCACTAGCTACCTTAGCCTCAATACTGCCGTACCAGGGAAATGTCCATATTGATCCGCTGGTAATCCTAATTCGAGAAAAGCATGGTTATTGTAATGCAGTTGAAATAGAACTAGATGTTCAACCATGATATCAAAAGATTTTTGAAAACAAAGGAATATCCCGAGCAAGGTAGTGGAGATCAAAAGAGAATTATCAGAAGGCTTGCCAGCAGTTTCTTTTTTAGCGGAGAGGTCTTGTACAAAAGAACTCTAAATCTGAATCTTTTGAGGTGCGTAGACGCCCGAGAAGCTGAAAAGAACATGAATGAAGTGCATTCTGGAGTATGTGGGCCTCACATGAATGGATATGTCCTTGCAAAGAAAATTCTTTGGGCATGTTATTACTGGATGACCATGGAAAATGATTGTTTCAGTTTCGTCCGGAAGTGCCATCAATGCCAGATACACGGTGACCTAATTCATGCACCGCCTTCAGAGTTACATCCCATGTCAGTGCCTTGGCCATTCGTTGCTTGGGGGATGTAATTGGGCCAATCGAGCCAAAGGCTTCAAACGGGAACAAATTCATCCTGGTTGCCATTGATTATTTCATCCTGATTGCCATTGATTATTTCACAAAATGTGTTGAATCAGTCACTTTCAAAGCCGTCATTAAGAAAGCAGTGGTGGACTTCGCTCATTCCAACATTATTTGTCATTTTGGTATTCCTAAAACTATCATTATAGAAAATGCTGCAAATCTGAACAGTCACTTGATGAGGGAGGTATGCGAACAATTTAATATTACGCATCATAGTTCTACCCCTTACCGGACCAAACCCAATGGCGCCATTGAAGCTGCAAATACGAACATAAAAAAGATTCTCAGGATATCGCAAGATCGGTGCGCACATCAGTTGGGGATACTCCTTACTTATTGGTCTATGGCAATGAAGCCGTAATACCTGTAGAAGTTGAGATTCCCTCCCTACGGATCATTGTTGAAGTCGAGATCGAGGATGAGGAATGGCTAAAATCTGGGTTGGAATAGTTGATTATGATTGATGAAAAGTGGATGGCCGCAATTTTCCACAAGCAGTTGTACCAAAAAAGAATGGCCCATGCCTACAACAAGAAAGTGCGGACCTGGAAATTCGAAGTGGGTCAACTCGTTCTGATACGTATTCTCCTCCATCATGAAGAAGCAAAAGGAAAATTTGCTCCAAGCTGGAAAGGTCCGTACTTTATAAGGAGAGTGTTTCCAAAAGGAGTGCTGTATTTGGGAGACATGGAAGGAAATGACCCCGAGACAACTGTCAATACAGATGCAGTCAAAAGGTATTATGTTTGACCCCTTTGTCACAACTTTAACATGCTCTGATTGGGATGATAAAGGCTTTTATTCTCTCTACCCAAACACTACCAATCCTTGCAACCCTTTTAAGCCGGTTCCCTTTTTCTTTGATTACTCTCTTTGGAACATGGAATTTTGTTATTAAATTTTTTTATGAAAACATGAAAAGAAAGAAAAATTAAAATAAAAGAAAACAAAATAAATCCAAAACAAAATTTTCTTGAACTACATTCCACTTGATACGAAAGGATACGTAGGCAGCCTTTCTCTGGGGTTCAGTCACAAAAAAAAAATCGAAATTCCCCCAAAAGTGAAACTAGGGAAGATGACATAATGTTTTGGCGATGGTTTTGCCTGAAAGGTTCCAAAGTTGCAATTCAATCCAAATCCATTTTACCCAATTCCTTTCCAAGTCCTTCCGGTCAATCAACCAGAATGTCCAAGAATTGGAGGATACGGTCACTTGGATCCAATGCAACCAAATGAGAGAAAATAAAATGAGAGAGTCTTAATGGTGAAAACCCTCACGAGCACCACAAGGCGATGGTTAGCAGATAAATTAAAAATGAAAGAGTCTTGTCAGTGAAAACTCGCAAAGAGCACTATAAGGCGATGGTAAGAAGAGAAATGAGAGAGGTCAGCTGATGAAAACCCGCAAAGGGCACCACTGATCCAAAAAAAGATTCCTCATTCACTGACATTGACATAGTCCTGGGCAAGGTTTCCAAATTTCGAGGCAAAAGTTGTGATCAATTTTTGAGAGTCAGACATTTTAAAAAGATCAAGCATCCAGTCCAAAAGGCATGTCATGTTCAATGATGTCCGCATGTACTCCAGATAAGTATCTCTGTCCTTTCCCCGAAAGGGATACCTTTTGTGTAAATTCATTGTCCATTCCATTGTTTGTTTTTCTTTGAATCCCTTTTGGTCTAAATTCCAAAACTAAGACAAAGAAGGGATGGCAAGAATGATTTACAGGGTTCTCGCCTGATACGAGCTAATATGAAAAAAAGGCACCCAGCCTCAGCAGGGGCATCAAGTCGGATCTGGCTGACCATGGTGCGAGCCGATGCTTCGAAATCAAAAACTCTCAAAAGAAGAAAACCAAATTGAAGTTCCTATAAGGGCGAGATGAAGTTGAAAGGTTAAGTCCCAAGTAACAAATAATCTTGGAAAAGTTTAAAGAGCCAAAGGTTCCCCAATGCTCTGAAGTTAAAAAGTGAAAGAAGGAAATTAGATTGATATGCCCACAAAGGCAAAATAAAGTTGAAAAGGTTAAGAGATTAACCGTCCTGGTAAAGTTTTGGAAAAGCCAAGGGTTCTACGGGGCCAGAAATGAAATCGGTCTTCAGGAAACAACCAGTTGCAGTTGAAAGTATCATCAAAGAAGCTAGGATGAGATCAAGTTACTGAAACACTCAAGAACGCAAAACCAACCATCATTTAAAACCGGCGACTTGTTCTTTGTTTGAACCATAGGAAATAGGTGTAATCCAAAGCGACCTTGTAAGAAGCATGTACAACCAAAAGAAATCGCGCGGAGACTAAAATAGCTCTGCAGCAGCAACAACCCTAAAAAAGGAAGTTTTCTCCAAGTTCTTTCCCGCATTGTACTCATTATCTTAAAAAAAAGAAAAAAGAAAAAAGAAAAAAGAAAGGAAGTTTGAAATCATAGTAGTATAGGGTCTCCAATCCCTAGCTGCATTTTCCAACATAGGGTCCCCACTCCCTAGTTGATATTTATTTTAGACATAGGGTCTCCACTCCCTAGTCTGCTTTTCCAGCATAGGGTCTCCATTCCCTAGTTGATGTTATTTTGGATATAGGGTCTCCACTCCCTAGTCTCTTTTCCAACATAGTGTCTCCACTCCCTAGTTGAAGTTATTTTAGACATAGGGTCTCCACTCCCTAGTTTGCTTTTCCAACATAGGGTATCCGCTCCTTAGTTGATGTTGTTTTGGACATAGGGTCTCCACTCACTAGTCTCTTTTCCAAAATAGGATCTCCACTCCCTAGTTGAAATTATTTTAAACATAGGTTCTCCACTCCCTAGTCTGCTTTTCTGACATAGGGTCTCCATTCCCTAGTTGATATTTATTTTAGACATAGAGTCTTCACTCCCTAGTCTCTTTTCCAACATAAGGTCTCCACTCTGTTGATACCCAATTTTTCCCTCATATTTTTTAATATATATATATATATATATATATATATATATACATACACACACACACACACTTTCAAAATAGTGCATATGCATCATCATTTGATTTATAAGAACACATAAGTATTTTTCATAATTTTCCATAGTTTTGAAAGGCTTTAAATCAATTTATTTCTGCATTTCGTTTTGTAAATATCAAATAATTATCCTCCAAATTATTTTTATGATGATTTAATCATATAAACTTATAATTTATACCAATGTGAAGTTTCAAATATTTTTCAGTGCATTTCTTATATTTACATTTGCATTTTTAAGGCTAATTACACATTTTTAAAATAATAGCCCATATGTATGTATAATTACATTATTTAAGCAGATAATGACTTTTTATATTTTTATAATGTTAAGTAATTATTTTTAATCATTTTAGTGCACAAATGATATTTTTGTTATTTATTAATTACTTTCAAAAATTATTTATTTATTAAATATTAGGTATTTGAAATCTGGCCAAAAACTTACCTATTTTTCGGACCTAAACTACCCAGTCCCAGCCCAATAACCTGTGAGCCCAAACCAAATAACCCCCAAGCCAACCAATTAAACCAACCCGACCCAGAACCCCCAACTAATCATGGCTGTTGATCTCTGAGATCAACGACCCATATTACCCCGTCTCTTTTAATTAACCTAACAACCCTAACTCTAATCACTCTTCACCACCCTCCGCCTTTGATTTCTCTCAAAATCCTCCCTCTCTCTGCCCAAACCCTACCCGTCTTCCCCGAAATACCTCTCCTAGTCCCACCAAACATGGGATTATAAGGCTATTCCTGCCACATTCGACTCCCCCTTGGTAGTGGATCCTTCTCTATACCGCTTGCCTAAAAATGGCAAGCGGATCTCATCAGAATCAAACCAAAGTTGGTTCAACTTCTTGACCTTTCCACTATTCCGTCTGTGTTCATTCTTGTTCTATTATGGTATGGATCTTTGTGTATCTCTGTTGATTCTTACTTACCATAAAATTCTCTTTTAGATCGAACCAAATCTGGTTCGATTCTTTGATTTTAAGTTATATTTCTGTCTATGTTCATCTTATTCTATGTAGCATTTTATTTTTATTTTTTATTTATATTAGATTTCTGCCGATTTTTGTACTTTCCCTAAAATTAGGGTTTTGAAATTTCCCTCTTTTCCTTACTGATTTCGCTTCCTTTCTAGTGTTTGACTGATGATTTTCCTTGTTTGTGTGTTTTATTTCTACTGCTATATAAACCCTTCCCCATGCCCCTTTGAAACCGTCTGGAATCGTTAAGAAATCTACTAAAAATTTAAAGTTGTGTGCTCTTTGCTGTTTAATACTCTTATTATGCACTTTGGTTCCTGGCCGGCTGAAAGCCAAGGCCAGAAATTCTGGGTTTTTGCTCTTTTGTTGATATTCATAACACTATGGACTTTCGTTCTTTCTTGTTTTCACTTAACTGGTGAGTTACCAAACCTTTGTCATTTATTTCTATTTACCTGTCATTAGCATGTGTCTTTACTTCTGAAGATTGTTGTTCAATGTGTTTCTGGACTGTTCTCGTATGAAATTTTGACTGTCTTACTTAAGTTTTAGGCCTTTCTAATCTAAATGCCATTCTGAGACATGTTTAGACCTGCTTTGAGTTGATTAATTTCTTTTTAAGTCTGCCTAGCCTATGTGTTACTGATAGCCATCTCTACTGTTTAAATTTGCTACTTGAGCATTCTCTCATATCCCCTTTATATGGGTTAGTTGACTAAGTATGAGTATATTCATTAAGTATATAGTACAAGTCTGTTTCTGAATTTGTTGTGATGCCATGTATCTTGTTTTGATCCAGTTTTCACCATGTCTTGACTTCCCCAGTAATTGCCTAATTCTGTTAAGTTCTGTTGCCGATTGATATGATTCCTTCTTGTGACACTAGCATTCTAAACTTAGCACAATTTGAACTTATTTTTTTACTATAAGTCTGTGCACATCAATCCTGCAAACCTGTATTGGTAACATATGTATTATGTATTGAATTTGTTCTTTTGAAACTTTGCTAAAGTCTGTTCTTAAAACCCAAGCATGTTCTATTACCTGTTTTATGTGTTCAACTTGAACTTGTTTGTATCCCTCAGTGATGTCCCTTAACCTTAGTCTATTACTTTACCGCTTGGTCTCTTTGAGTTCTTATTCTTAGCCGGCTGAAAGCCAAGGCTACTTAGGTTCTATCGTTTGACCTCCCTAGTGTGAGCACTGCTTAGGGTCCAATTGAGACCCTTGTGAACTCTAACACACTAGGACTTGATCCCTATTTATCCTCTGAATCTCCCCTATTAACCTCCCTAGTGTGAGCCCTGCCCTGGGTTCCTGAAGCCCTTGGGAACTCTGACACACTAGGGTCTTGGTTCTATATGCTCAACTCTGTTTTCTACCTACTGGGTGAATCAATTGATTTCTGGCTGTCATATGTCAATGAAGATGTAACTTCTGGGCTGTTGTGAACAATGAGAATGAAGGCCTGGCCTGGCTGGGTATATCTTTGGGCATGCTGTAGGTTCCCTATAGTTATTTTACTCTGTAATTTATTCCATTCATTTTGGGTCTGTAATAATTGTTGTAATAACATTTGGGGTATTAGTAAAAATTAGGAAAATAGGGTTCATCTTAACACTTGCATTAAAATGGGTAGAGATCCTGCCTATAGGTGTTCTATTTTTCTAAAATGTGTTATTATGCTCAAACATGTTCAGTTATTATGTGTTAGAAATCATGTCTATAGGTTCTCTACTTTGCTTAAGTGTGTTCTGCTTTTACCTGTTAGAAACCATGCCTATAAGATCTAAAATTATTTTTAATTATGACTATAGAAATCCTGCCTATAAGATCTAAAATCATTTTAATTATGACTATAGAAATCCTTCCTATAAGATCTAAAATCAGTCTTAATATTGTCCTGCTCATTTTTTTTTCAAGTGCTTTCCACACTGTGGCATCATCATTGTTAGAAAGCATGCCTATAGGATTCGACTAAGTAGTTCTGAATATATTCCAGTGATTACCATTGTTAGTTACTGCGTAAATCACCTAGACATCATGCCTATAGGTTTAATCTCTTATACTTATGATCAGTAGGCAACTGCGTAGGCTATTAGAAATCGTATTAAGAAAATGGCTTTTTACATATGAAACTGCATGCTTATTAAAATCCAGAATCACATAGAGAACATGCCTATAGGATTCCACAACCTTAACTTGTTTAAAATCTGCAACCGTCAAATGCCTAACTTGTGTGCGTGCATTTGTTGTCTAGGTACGGAGGCTTAATTGAGCCCTTATTTGCCTATACATGAAAGTCCAACTTGTTTTGTATGTCGCCTAGTTTTCTCATTTTTGAGAAACCTAAGTTAAGTATGGAACCACCCCGAGATAGAGGTCCAAATGCCTCCTGGACCATAGGTGTGAGACGGGTAGTGCACGCATAGGGTACAATCTAGAATCAACTAGTGCGCTTTAGGTAAACAACTTAAAGATAGTAATCGGGTATCAGGAGATGATAGTCTGTGCCCGTTGAATAATACGAGTAACACCCCACCTCGAGGGAGTTACGAAGTATTATTTATGTTGCACGGGGTGATCCTTTAGGCTAAAAAACTTAGGACCCCCCATCTTTGCATTTAAAATCAATTATATGTTTATTTGCGCAATTTTATTTTGTGTAGACTAATTCATATAATTCGAGTTCGGACGGGATCCACCATTGTGGACCTCGAGGAGTGCCTAACACCTTCCCCTCGAGGTAATTTGAGCCCTTACCCGATCTTTGGTGACGCAAACTGGTTAAACTTGAGTTATTTGCAAATAGGAGCCCTAATGCACCTCAAACTCGTTAGGTGGCGACTCTCTTTTAACACCCTTCCTTAAAAGAGTTGTCACGTGTCGAAACCCGATTTCGCGAGAAAAAGAGGCACACTCCCTAGTTGATGTTTATTTTAGACATAGGGTCTCCACTCCCTAGTATCTTTTCCAACATAGGGTCTCCATTCCCTAGTTGATATTTGTATTAGACATAGGGTCTCCACTCCCTAGTCTCTTTTACTACATAGGTGTTACGCCCCGCAATATTACGTCGATATTACGTCCCGCAGTATTATATTACGATGATGTTACACCTTGCAGTACTACATTAGATGATGATACACGTTGTAGTACTACATTACGATGATGTTACGCTTCACAATATTAAATTACGACGATGTTGTACCCTGTAGTATTATACGTTGAGTTTGTCGTAAGGTAATTTGACATCAGTCCAAGGAAAAGATTATTTGGAGATTCTAAGGATTATGCTATTTCAAACAAGTGATGAGTAAATTCGTGAAGGTGAGAAGGGAAGCAAGTCAAAGAAAATGAATTTTCGTCCAAGTTTGGTATGTTGAAAAAAAACAATTCGGGCCGAGCGTTAATACCCGGTATTTATGGACTAGTACTATACAAGGTATCACATGGCCATGATAGTAAGATGTATAAGGTGTCTTAAAAATGAGTACTAATTTAAGTAAGTTGAGATAATTCTTAATTATGTAGATAATTGGGTAATTAATAATTTTTAGTGGGAGATTAGCTAATTAATTACAACATTTGGATGAATCTAACCGCCCCTAATGTGGCTGCCCAAAAGAGGCCTTGATGATGAGTATTAACTCACACAAAAAGGTGGCAAATTTTGGAGGGGTCTTTTCTAAGTCATCACCTAGTGGGGCCCACACCACTAAGGTAAGACTTCCTAAATTCAACTAAATTAACACAAATGAGATCATTTCTCACAAATAAAGTACGCCGCCATTTCACACAAATGGGATCATTTTTCACAAAGAAAGTACGCCGCCATTTCACACAAGAATGGGATCAATTCATAAAGAAAGTGTACGCTGCCATTTTATACAAGAGGGATCAATTCACAAATTTTCAAGTCTAATTCACAAGGAACGTGAATTAAAGCTAAGCAAAGTGACGGATTTTGGCTAAATTTGCGTACAAAGTTACACTGCGTAATAGCAACGAGATTTGCAATTCTAAGAGAGCACGGTACAATTTTTCTCAAGAACGACATACAGATTTTCTTCTACTTCGATCCGCCATTTCATGTTGTCACAATCAACGGGTGTTAAGGGGATTGTCAAGAAAATCGGCTCAGGTATGTTAAGGCCATCCCTTCTTTATTTTTGGCATGATCTAAATTATACAGAAGAATCGAGTAATTACACAGTTTCCATAAATGACTCTATTCGTAGAAATTCTAGGGGTGTCTATATGTTTGATTCCCCATGTTAATTATTATTATATCTTCTGCTCATGGGTCTCAGTAAAATACGTATTTGATAAGTTTATCCGAAAGGCATATTGAGTTTTATGGCATTTCGAGAAAATCTTATTAACGTATTTCTTATGCATTTCATGCATTTATACATGTACATTGACCCATGACTGAGATGGTGTTATATACGCATATATATGTATGTATATGTATATGGGATATGGAAAAAGGTTACGACGTTATATCGCACCACCACCTGATCAGCTGGTATACGTTGATAATTTTTCCCACAATGGCCGATATGATATGATGGGATGCCCTCAGAGGCCTAATAATGTTATGAAATGTGTACCTATGCACGATATGACATTCATACGCATATGCATGACACTATAATTATTTCATGATTTACAGAGTCATCCAGACTTACAGGTTGAGTTATTTACTCTATGTTTCTTCCATTATGTACTTATTTATGTGCTTTACATACTCGGTACATCATTCATATTGACGTCCTTTTTGCCTGGGGACACTGCGTTTCATGCCTGCAGGTTCTGATAGATAGGACGAGAGTCCTCCAAGTAGGCTATCAGCTCAGCGGAAGATGTTGGTGCGCTCCATTTGCTTCGGAGTTCCTTTTTTTTTGGTTAGTATGATTTAGACGTGTATTGTTTGGTATGGCGGGATTCTGTCCCGACCTTTATGAAAATTATGTATTCTTAAAGGCTTGTAGACAGATGTCATGTACGTAAAAGATTGTATGGCCTTGTCGGCCTATGTTCAGTACACGAGAGTGGTTATTTTGGCCTTATAGGCCCGTACTTTATATGCATAAGTTTGTATTTCCTCATGCTTTACTCCGGTTCATTTACCTATGATAGAATGATATGGAAGATACATTACATTGGTACTCGGTTGAGTAAGGTACCGGGTGCCCGTCGCGGCCCATCGGTTTGGGTCGTGACAAAAGTGGTATCAGAGCAGCTCTGTTCTATGGAGTCGACAAGCCGTGTCTAGTAGAGTCTTGTTTATGGGTGTGTCGTGAACCACACTTATAATCAGGAGGCTACAGGGCATTTAGGACTGTCACTCTTTCTTCTTACTCTAGATCATGTGGTAGAGCTCACTTATAAGAATTCAAATTCTGAATTTCTATTTTATTCGTAATAAGACGATGCCTACGTTCAGAAAGATGATCGATAAGAGATATAGATGTGGAAGTGTTGAATTAGAGGAATTCGATTTTGCATCTTGCTTATGATGAGTAAATGCGAGGTCTTCAGCAGATCATGCGTGTATTAAAAGGTGCACGGTTCTTGATAAGGAGCTTTTAGGAAAGAATACTTATCCACTCTTGCGGTAAAAAGGAATAACGGAATCGGAAGTTAGACACAAGTTGCAGCAAGTAAAAAAAACAAGGTGAAGAAGGGTACACGATACCCAATTAATAAATATTATCATTATTTACCATTCAGGAAGGGAGATATAAGCATTTTGAATTACCTTCAACAGTAATAGATGTACGTACAATCGGCCACACCTATCTCAGTCATGCTCTATGGGAGCTAACATATATGGTTTAAGAGAAGGATAGGGCAGTAGGATCGGCTGGGGTTAGAGTAACCCAAAATGAGGAATGGATGAATTGCGTTAGTTAACATTTCCGGAGAATATTACAAAGGTGCTAATAGATCTCCTTGTGAGACACCCAGGTGGTGAAACCCACCCTAGAATATTACAATTAGATGAGAATACTAGTCCTACAGATATGCTACAATTCCGGAATATTGTGAAAGCACGACGTCAAGGAGAGGAAGTAAAGGTTCCTGCCCGAGCTTTTATCAATAAATAAGAAGCCAGTGCAAGACGTAAGTTAAGACAAAAGAAATAACCCAAGAAAGGTTACGCGGAATACTGATGCGAGAATGGGCCAACGAGTAGTTAGTAATTGATCAGTAAGAGCCCAATTATGGCTAAACAGGAGGTTAGCAGATCGTGTAAGATAAGCATAGTAACACCCAACATGGAAAATTCAGCCTCGTAGTAATGTCATTATAACACTTGAGATATATTCAAATAGGAGTCGGGGTAGTTAAAGGTACCGTATGAGTGTTACGAGGATAAAAGAAAGTTCCACTGGGAAGGCAGTCAAAATATCAGTTTAGACGTAACCCTACAAGAACAAGGGCGCAGAGGTAGGCATCTACGGATGATTATAGGCAAGGAAGGACATCAAAAAGGTTCGTAATAAGCTCACAGCTTTACGAGAGTCAAGGGTTCTCCCTAAGTACTACAACGAAAAACTAGCTGAGGAAATAAGGAAGAAGGCTTCAACCTAAGCACAATGACCTAAAGAGGAAGTGGTCGTGTAACAACAGTCTCACAACAACATTGTAAGCACTTCAAAGAAAAGTGGCACCTACCGTGGTTAATGAACGAGAAGTAAAATTAAGAGTAATATTCGAGACCATATGAGTTGCACAAAAACTCTGGAATGTGCGGGAACAAAGATAAGATAAGTATGCACATAAGAAAGGGGAAAAAGACAAGGAAAAGTAATAGCTTACGTTAAAGAAAGCTAAGAAGGAACAAAAGGAATTATGCGATCAATGATCCCGAGTTAGTGACATTATGAACACACTTAAGAGTTTGGAGTTCTATACCTACAACATATACAACTTTGTTTAACCAAAGAATTAGACCCTTTGACTAAAGCTTATTTTTAAGATGAATACGGGTTACTGATAATCAAGGTAATGGAGAAAAATGAATAATAGATAATATTGCAGAAATATAGAAAATCGAAGTTGATTGTATTCGAGAATCAGATGCCTTTACAAGCTGTATTCCCCTCCCTTATATAGGATATTCTTATAACGTATGAATCTTGCTATGATTACTCATTAATGAATAATTATGATATTAATAAGGCGTTACAAAGGATAACGGTAATTGAGGTTCGATTACATAATGTTCGAGTAATCAATTGTGGGTCCTTGAATCTGCCTGTAGCTTTGTCTAGATTCATTCTGACCGTGCCTCTCTCCCATTTTGATCAAGTTGAGTTTCCCGTGGATGATAAGTTCGTGAGTTTACTGAACCGTTCCTCTTTGTACCGTACCTCTTCAAAGAATCACATCCAGCTGTCGCATTTTCCTGTGTCTATGTGACTGGCTGAGTTGTCAAAAGCTGGCTTATGTGTGAAACTCTTTTTTACCAATACAAATAGTCCCCCCACTTACCATATATTTAATGATTAATATTTGGTGAGTGGATATTCATTTATGGAGGAAATATTTTGCCGCCGCTTTTTCTTGAATCATTGTATCCTTCTCTGCACCATATGCGTCGTTTGTCACTTCCATTTAATGCTCATACCACATGTCCTTTTCAGATTGGTTCTGCTTTGCTCGGCACCTTTTAGGGCTTTTTGCGGCTGTGCCAGTCTCGAAGTGACATCTTCAATTATGACTTTTCATCATTATTTTCCCTTTTCTTAATGTTTGATGATTGTCTTCAAGTATAAATACATGTTTTCTTTTCTTTGCTTCCACGAAACACTTTTCTAACTTTGTCTTTTGTAATGAACTTTCTTCTTCGCCTTTGTAAACATGTCTTCTTCAAACCAACCTCAAAGAGTAATAGATCTTGAAAGTTTAATGCCATCTTCTGCTCTGACTAGGAGTCAGAGGGGTGGTAGACTTAGAAGTCTAGGATCCACTCCTTCGAGGGGCTCCTCTTCTTCTCAGATAGTTCCTCCTCCTTCCACTAGATCTCCAGTTTCTCCGAGATTTAGGGTTTCTCGGTCTTTGTCTAGAGGTAGAGGCGAACGCCTACGTAAGCCTGGAGTCGATGAAATTGTCCCTGCTGAGTTTGTTTTTGCTAGGGATAGTCAAGTTCTTGTAGATCAATCTTCTTCTCTTGATAGTGTCGAAATATATCCAACCCTTATAACTGAGGGTCGGATTTCCCTTATTTGTAGGGAATGCTTTTGGAGGTCTAACTTTCCTGTCTATATTCCGAATAGTAACCAAAGAAAAACGTCTTACAAGACGGGATATTCTTTTGTTTATACGTATACTTTCACTTTAGGGTTTAGACCCCCCCATTGACCCAGTTATAATTGGATTTTGCCATTTTTTTAATATCTTCTTAGGACAAGTTGGTCCGCTTGTTTGGCGAGTTGTCGCATGTCTTAGGAGTTTGGCTTCTTTAGCCTCGGTTCCTTTTACCTTCAACCATCTTATTCACCTCTACTCTCCTACCTTATTTCGTTAAGGGGTTTTTACTCTGACTGCTAGAAGGAAAAGAGTGATGGTAACCCCTGGAGATAATAAGAATAGGGGTTGGTACCTTCGGTATGTTGCTGTACCCACTGTTGGTTTAGTGGGTGAAGAAAATCTCCCCTTCCCTGAGAAGTGGAATCACGCACGTGAGTATGCTTTAGCTCACATTTACTTTTTCTTGTTTTGACTTGAGATGTTTTATTAACACCGTGTCTGTTTTTTCTTCTCTCAGCAATCATGAATACTGTTGAGAATATCTCCGGTATTCGAGATTGGGTAGAAAAATTGTTGTCTGTTGCTCCTTCAGAAGAAAGATATTGGAAGTACCTCGCTGGGAGGTATGGTTGGCAAGTAAAGACCCACGGTAAGTGAAGCTCTTGTTCTTGCTTCTTTCCTTACTCGAGTCTTTTTTTTTGTCGTTTAACTTTTTTCCCTTTTTAATAGGGTTCTATGCTCGTGGGGTGTCTGCTTCATCTATCCCAAAGATGTCCTTGGATCAAGACCAGGAAATTATTGTTGGTTCATCTTCCTCGAAGAGGAAGATTAGTGTCTCGTTCCGTAGAAGAAGAAGAAGAAGAGGGTGCTTTAGTTCACAGGCCACGGAGAAGGCGAATGGTTTTAGATGATGAGCTTACAGCCTTAACCTTACCTTCCGTGTCTGTGATTGAGCCCCCTGTCCTTGATGATGTTTCACATTCCCCTATTCATGAGGGTGTTGATCTTGCTCCTGACGACGTCCCTTTGGCTGCTGTCTTTCCTGCTTCTTTGAGAGAAGCTATTTCGTCTGTTCCTTTGGCTATTTCAACTTCTGCTGTTGCTTCACCTGTAAATTCTTCAACTCTTCAACTCTCTGTTCCTGCTTCTTTGACTGTGGCTTCTCCAGCTCCTCAACCTTCCGTGCCTATTGCTGTTCCATCTCTGCCTGCTTCCATGCCTTCCGTCAGGGAAGTAGGGTCTTCCAGCAGAGAGATGTGGCAGGTGGTAATAGAGGTTCCAGCTGAGGGGAATCATTTCAAGAAAACGGGTCAGCCCAAAGTGTGGCTCAAGCCTTTGATAGGTCCCTCTGAGAAAGAAAAGCTAGCCAGCCACGATGCTCTTACATGGGCCAATGAGGTCGTGCATACTTCTTTGAAGGTATGATGCAAGTTATCCTTTTTCACTCTTGTATATGAAATTTACCATATCTGACTGGTTTATTTCTTGTAGACTAACCTTATAGGCATGGATCTTATGAAGAGGATTTCAAACACGGACCAAGAGACAAGAGAGTTCCAGGCCGATGTTGATAATTGGAGAGCATAGTATGACAGATTAACGATTGACATGGATGCTTTAGAAGAGGAAATGGGTACCTTGAAGCGGCATATGAGACTCATGGCAACAGAATTGGCAGTGGAGAGGGCTTCTTGCAGTTAGGCTAATAAAGATAAAAGTGTTCTAGAGTCTTCGTTCGCGGAGCAGCTGTCCCGTGCCTTAGAGAAGATTAGAGACTTGAAGAACTTGTTGGGGCAGAAGGAGGAATATTCAGGCGAGCTCGTGCAATCACTCACTTGTACTCAAGAAGACCTTCGTAGGGCTTTAGACAAAGCTCAAACTTTAGAGGAGTCAATTGTTCCATTAAGGGCCGCCCATGAAGCTGCGGAAGCAGAGAAGGACGGATTGAGAGCTGAGCTTCAATAATGGGCAAAGGATTAAGAAGATTTGAAAGAGGTGGCTCTTGTCGATGTGAGCTGGGCGTATATGAATTCTCGCCTTGACACATTGATGGAAATGAATCAAGAGGGTTTTGACCTTAGTGCTAAAATAGCCAAAACTAAGGAAGCTATGGAGAAGGCTCAATAAGGTCATAACATCTCTTCATCTGATGGTGAGATTCCAGCCGCTCACGCCTCTTCATCTCCAGTTGCTCACGCTCCTTCTGCCACTGAAGTCGACCCTTCTCTTGAAAATATTTAGTTGGTTTATCCCTTTTTTTTCTTTTTTCTTTGTATCAATTGGTGGTTACCCCCAGTCCCATCGGGGTAAATTTGGATTTCCTTTAAGTCCCCAAATGACAACCTAGGGGCCCCACAATGTATATAAAATTTTTATACGGCTAAGTATAAGTTAATACTTAGTTTTAGCCGTTTTAATATATAAATGTTAGTTCGACTTTTGTTGAGTTTCTATTTCACTCTTTAAGTCTTTTGCATGCTTCATTTTTCGAGATTTAGTTTTACCTTCAAGTTTTGCATGGGGAATGCTTTAGACTAATCGTACCTTTTTTGTAATAGGCACAGTGTCATATCAAATGTGTGCCTTTTTGTAGTAGGCATAGTTTATGGAAGAGGGCCCTTTATAATTGACATGAAGAAGACGTCTCAACTTCACGATAATGCAATAGAGTGATAGGAATTTTACATATGTTTAAGAATGTTTCCAAGGAAAGTTTTTTGTTTGAACTTCCATGACATTTTACATGTGTTTGGTTATCGTCTGAAACTCATGTTTGCAACTGTTTTTGTTTAATAGATTTGATATACTCTTGTATATCGTAACTGTTTTTCATAGGTAACAATTTTTCGATATTAATACAAGGAAACAACTATTTTTTACTAGTAACAATTTTTATAAAGATTGGGGTTTTTACCCGCAACTGTTTTGGAAACAGTTTTCTAATAAGTACGAGGGAAATGTTTTCTTATTCGTAACTGTTTTTATTTGATAACAGTTTCTTGAAAAAATACAAGGACTTAGATCTTTCATCCATAACTGTTTTATTCGAGAATAGTTTTTTGAATGAGTACATTAATGATGATCTTTTACCCCTAACTGTTTTTCTTACAACAGCTTTGAATAATTATAAATATGTACATTTTTTTCTANGCCTCGGATTTTGTAAGGTCCTTCCAAGTTTGGATTTAGCTTTCCTGCACCTGCTTCTTTCGTTGATTGAAAGATTTTTTTGAGAACGAAGTCCCCAATCTTAAAGTATCTGAGATGAGCTTTACGATTGTAATAACGCTCTATGATTTGATTTTGAGCTGCCATCCGTATCAATGCTGATTCTCTCCGTGGTTCGAGCAGGTCCAGGTTGGTCCTTAATTCGTAGTCATTTTCACCTTCCATGGCTGATGAGAACCTTATGCTTTGTTCGACAATCTCCACAAGTACTAAGGCTTCTGAGCCATAAACAAGTGCGAACGGAGTTTCTCCCGTGGCTATCTTTGAAGTTGTTCTGTATGCCCATAGTACCACTGGTAACTCATCAGGCCAATTTCCTTTGGCTTTATCCAACCGCTTCTTTAGATTGTTGATGATGACCTTATTCATTGACTCATCTTGACCATTAACCACGGGGTGGTACGACNGCCTCTACCCATTTTGTAAAATAGTCGGTTAGCACGAGTAAAAATCGTACCTGTCCTTTAGTTGTGGGAAGAGGTCCCACTATGTCCATACCCCATATCATGAAAGGCCATGGGATATTATTGGATGTAATAATTCCGCTGGTCGATGCATGTTATTGGCAAACCTTTGGCATCTGTCACATTTGGATACAAATTCTCGGCTTCTTCTTCCATCTTAGGACAATAGTATCCAGCTCTGATTAGTGTTTTCACTTAGCATCTCACCCTAGAGTGATTTCCACAGTGTCCTTCATGGACTTCTTTCATCATAAATTCCGTTTGGTTAGGTCCGAGGCATTTAGCTAGGGGTCCTCCGAACATCTTGCGATAAAGTGAGTTGCGAATAAGGCAGTACCGTGCAGCTTTGCGGTGAAGTGCTTGAGCTATTTTCCTGTCTTCAGGTATGGTGCCATTCTGCAAAAAATTAAGAATTTCATTTCTCCAATCCCAGGTTAGGTTGTTGAAAGTTACCTCATTCCTGTCCTGGTCTATTGATGAATGAAATAGTTGAACGACAATTGTATTGTCTTTGTTCGTTACTTCCGTGACTGCTGCGAG
>MDKI01040211.1:0-40535 GCA_005239505.1 Nicotiana paniculata | reverse complement strand
TGTTAAGGGATTCAAGATAAAAGGTGGCTTGGAACACCAAAACTCAATTCTAAGTGGCGACTCAAAATAATAAATAATCCCTTTTTCAAAACATCACTTCGATTGGAAAAACTCTTCTAAATCAACCTCGTAATAGGGTTGTGGGACATAAAAGAGGTGTGACACCTAGGACCGAGCCCTACTAGGTCTAAATGATATGATGCAAATAAAAATGACCTAAAGGCTGACCTAAGGTTGATGGTTCACTAGACAAGGCAATTCGGGGCGGCACGTGGTCGATGGCAGCCGCTCTAGCTGTCCGCCTACTCCACGCTCCCACGTCACCCTCCTAAAGACACGGGTGACTCACAAAAAGGCCATGTACGCTCAAACGTACTCCGAAAGACTTGGTGCAGAAAGAAGACCCATGATTATGTAAATGATGACAGTTTATAAAGCAGTAACACATAAAGGAAAAACTGTAAACAAATAAACAACTAGCAAATAACAAAATGAAATAAACAAAATAAAAATCAAATAAAGCAAACAAAACAAATAAAACCTCAACTGAATATCCTAAAAGCCATCAAGATCAATTACTGGCTCAACCTGCAACTCCCCAGCAGAGTCGCTAGAGATGTCACACCATTTTAAAAAAAAAAAACAAACTTCACTAAACCTTCTTAAAAATAATAAAAAGTTTTTTGTAAAGCTCGAAATGGTTTTCAATTTTGAAAGTGACCAAGAATTGTGTTTTAAAAAGATTAACTCAGAGTTGCCACCTGGCATTTAATTTCGGTGTGCCAGGTCACTGTTTTAAAAAAAATGAAATTTTCTTTCAAAACCACATTTGGCTCTTAACTAAGTCTGCACCAGAGATTCGGGTAACGGAGTTCATTTGACTCGGGGAGAAGGTGTTAGGTATTCTGCGAGTCCCGTAACTAGTACGGTTGCGTACATGATCAAGTTGGCTTTTCAGATATTCAATCGAGGTAGAAAAACACAAAAAAAATAAAAAAAAATAAACAATCAAAAGAGGCTTGACGTCGTCCCCACCTAATAAAACAAAAATAAAAGTTAAAAAAATGAAAATACTATTCTATGCTTGCTCAAAGTGTTCCATCATTGGATCTTCGAAATATTTACAAAGTTCTTCGGGGCATTCCCCGAAATAAAATATATACAAATCCTTCGGGTATTCCTCGGATAAATAAACTGAGGGACGACCTCTTACCTCAAATGAAAGGAAGAAAAACTAGAGTTTGCCTACCCAAATGCGGTCGGCCTAACATGGTGCTAGCGGTTATTTGACTTTTCTAACATGAAAGAAATAATTACCCTTGTTTAACCAAATTCAACACTTATTACGCACGTTTGATATCTCTCTGTCATTTACTTTAACAATCCATGTTACTAAACTTACCCATCGCCCGTTTTGGATTACTTTTTTGCACAAATATTCTCACCACGACAAACACACCGCAATGAACACACTTTAGGAATTATACAAACAAATAGCTTACAAACATTTGCAATTAAGTAATAAAGGAACTAATCACTAATAAGCACATCAGAGAAATTGATTAAAGTAAGGAGTAAAGTAGTATCAAACCAGGAAAAGAAAGAGAAATAGACCTTGATATTGAATTTGAAATTCAAATGTTTGGACGGCTTTGAAACTCATAAGCAACGAGATCGTGAACAGGACTTCGACGGAAACCTTCTAACTCGAACGGATTTTCGGAATTCGAACTTCGATTGCGCTTGAAACAGTCGTGGAAATGAACTATTTAGAATGGTTTGCGGTTGTCAGCTCTCTTTCCTCTCTGTTGTTCGTGCGTGTGTATGTGTGTATCTGTGTGTTGCCGATCCAGAAAAAGAGAAGGGGGAGTGGCCGGCGGCGCTAGGGTGGGATGAAGAGAGGCGGCAGATTTGTGAAGGGAGGAGGAGGGCGCTGCTGGGTGGGGTTTAAGGTCGAAGAAGATGAGTTTCAGGGGGCTGTTACGGTGGCTATGGAGTTCCGGCGGAGGTGTGGTGCTGCCGGCGGCGGCGGGTTTTTGTTTGTGTTCGGGTCTGTCGTAGGGTTTTTTTTGGTGTCTCTTTGTTAGCAAGGTGTAAGGTCTAAGGTTGTAGGGTTATATGGTTAGGGAAGAAGAAGATGAATAGTGCTCTTCTATTGATCTTTTAAAAATTGGGCCAAAGACAAATGGAAATGGACCTTACAACTCAAAAACTCACACTTCCTTCTAAAAATATATAAAATTTATAATATAAAAATATAAAACAGATTCTAATTAATTAAAGTAAGTAATATTATATTGTGAAACTATTGTTGCTATTTGTTTTCACGATTATATAAGAATAAAATCCTAGTAAAACAGTATGACTATAAAACCTAAATGACTATCTTTTGTAACTTTTATTTTTGTGATAAAATAAAGTAAAAGAGTTAAAATTAGTTAAAATAATGATATTAGGCTTAAAATAAATATTTAAATACTAAAACGTATAATATCTCGAAAAGGATCAAAAATTACGTATCTTACTGCTGCTCCTATTTCTT
This sequence comes from Nicotiana paniculata, assembly GCA_005239505.1. Lineage (NCBI taxonomy): Eukaryota > Viridiplantae > Streptophyta > Magnoliopsida > Solanales > Solanaceae > Nicotiana > Nicotiana paniculata. The sequence continues at coordinate 37,993 of MDKI01040211.1, read as the reverse complement.
TGCAAACCTTTGTTGTGGGAGCTGTTGCTGCTGTTTAATTGGTACTTGTGTGATTTCTCCTGATGTCAATTCAGGACAACTTATACTAGTTAATGAGTGGCCTTGTTGTTAATCCCATATTGGGTTATCAAATATTCCCTCTTATATATAACTTAAGTAGAAAGATCTCATGTTTTATTACCTCTTCATGTTTATTATTTGGAGCAATTAATAGATTGCAATTTGCAACTAGCTGCAAATAAGGTCTCCATATGATCTGCTAGAAAAATTGAGAAGGATGTAAATGGTTTTGAGGGAGTGGACAAGATGCTAATGAAGCATAAGTTTGTCCTGAATATGAAACTAATAACTCTTTTTAGATAAAAAAAAACAAATCATCTTTAAACTTAGTAGACCCCATTTTGTTATTCTTGAAGCTTTTCTAAGCATGTTTTTTTATATAAAAATTCCTTATATATATATATTTCTTTTAGCAGGGACAAGGCACTTAAACAATGATATCGCTATAGGATGTTGTCGACCAAGGAGCAATTACAAGGCACTTAATATTTTGTCTTTTTTGAAATATGTATATGCGTACAATTACAATGCACAATGAAGTGTCGTGTAGTATTATGTAATTGACTTTTTAATAATAAAAACATTTATAATATTCAATTTGAGAAATTCTTTTGGTATTTTTAAATATTATTGGTTGCTTTTAATATTGGTAGTCAATTGATGTGAATATACAGTCACTAAATTTAGAGAATTCGGTTCCCACCAAAAATATATATAATTTTGGTCATTATAGTTTTTGAGAAGATAGGTTTTAGTGGCTACATTATTTTGTCACAAATATTAGTAATTGTTGCAATGTTAATTTGTCACTGTTGATTTATTTCTTTAAGTCGCTACAGAAAGTTATTGTGTCTTTCATGGTTTATTATATTATAGTGACACGAGTCGCTACTAACATTCATTTATAGTGGTGACATTAACTTGCCACTACAAAAATATTTTGGCAACGATAGTAGTCGCCTGTAAAGATGAATAGCAGTGACGACACAGCTAAATTTTTATTCTTGTGGAACTATTTTTTTAGCGAGTTTTTTCACCTTTTGTGGCAACTATGTCGCCGCAAAATATACGCTTTTAGTGGTATATCTTTCAGTTTTGGTTTTTCTTTTAGCAACACAAATGTCGCCACTGATAACATGTGCAGTGACTTTCAGGGATTTTGAAGCGATTCGCCGCAATAAGGCTGATTTCTTATAGTGTCTTGTTCTTAAGTTCTTCGTAAGTATAAGCTTGGAATCGAGGGCAGGTTCTTCATCGAGCCATCAACCGAGCTCGGAATCACCCTTATTATTGGTTTGGTCATCTATTACACTTTTCATTTGTTTAATCTAACGCTATTAATGATCATTCGTATTGAATTAATCTACATATCCTTAAAATCACATATAAATTCAATTGTTGTCCGTTTTTTGGGGGTAAGCAATGTAGTTCATTATAAAAATGATAATTTTGTAAGAAACTTATCTATGTTCTGGACTATGATTTATGATAATGATAATAAATGTCATCGATGAAGATTCTGCATATACAAGATTAGCAAGTTTGTTTGTTTGGTATTGTAGTATTTAAAACTTATGAGTATAAATCATATTACATGTGTTTTTAAAATAAAATAAAAATAAGAGTGGAATATGTTTGGAAAAATTATGTCCAAACATATTTTAATCTTCAATCCAAACTTTATCCAAATTAAAATTTTAAAATAAATTTAAAAATTTATGATCAAACGCTAATTAAATATCCTCTTTTGCTTTTTGTGTTTGTTCGTGTGGAGAATGAGAGCACATGTTCTCTGTCCATGGAGAAGAAGGACGACGGGAATTTTTCAATCCTCAATCCTAGACCGAGCAGTAACTTCTGTTTTAAGGAAAGAGAAAATAAAAGTTATGAGAAAAATTGTTCCTAATTTTTTTAACCTTACCTGATGGTAAGTTCTCTCTAGCTTAGCAACAAAATAATTAAGTCATAATTAATTGATCAATTGCGTCTTTATTAGTAAACTGTATTTGTAAAATAATTCTGGAGATAATAAAATAATATTTAAATAGAAATGTAAATGAAATAAAAATTAATTGTCACTGAATTCACAGTGTTTCCTTACAGGACAAGTGTTAGTGTGTCACTTGTGTTTGTCTCTTTTGAGGTTATTCTCTCGTTATTTTATACTCTATTTTATTATAGTGAATCGTTCATCTCCGTCGTGGACGTAAGTTAATTGATCGAACCACGTTAAATGTTTGCGTCTCTTTTGATAGATTTCTCTTTTGTTATTAGATTTATCGTCGTTCAAAATTTGTTTTGCTAGCTTCAACATGACACATGATTTTTTCGATCCTAACACAAATACTTTTAAACTTTTAGCTGTACAGGAAAAGAAGGATTATAACACGGTGTTCTTAGGTAATAATAGGTGTCGTACGTTGTCCACATCAATAATTTAATTGTTGGTGTTTTGGACAAAGAAAATGATGGAAAATTGCTAGTAATGATCACCTAAAGAAGAGACTTGACAAGATTAAACTTTATCCTTCTTTTCTTACGTCGAATTTATGAATTAGGGGTGTACAAATCGAATCGAAAAATTAAATCAAACTGATTAAAAAATCTGATTTGATTTGATTTGGTTTGATATTGAATAAAAAAAACCAAACCAACCCGACATATAAATATATAATTTTTATATATACTTTTAAGATTTCATATAAAAATTTCTTTAAAAAATGCCTAGAAATATTTAGGATTCTCTTGCAGGATATATATTTTAATAGAATATGAAGTGTTTCATGTTTATTGACCTTAGAAAATGGGTTGTATGATCACTTTCTTATCAAGTGTTACTGAAATGCGTCTGTCTCTTTGTTGTTCCATATTCATATCATATGTTAAGATCTATTATATTCTTATATCTTTTTCAAATGTGAAGTGATTATTAATATTTAGGTACCATATTGATATTTATGTTTAATTACTAAATTTGGTTAACCTAAAAATTTACATCAACGAAAAATTATTGTTAGGCGACTAAAAAAATAGGAGTAACTATTATGTGTTACCAATAGAATTCTCCCATAAGAATATTTTAATCGATAATATATTTGTCAATTTTTTACTTATCAAATATTTAACAAAGTAAGATTGAAATAATATTTAAGTAACAAAAAATCCAAAACCTAAAAAAATCGACAAAATCGAACTAATCCAAACCAATATAGTTGGTTCAAAATCGAACCAATCCGATCCATATACACCCTTACTATGAATGATAGCTGAACTATAGCTGAAATGAGATTGACGTACGTCATTCTTTCTATAAATAGGAAAGGAAGATCGTTTAATTTAGATTTATAGCTAGTATTATCCTCATTTTAATCTGTTTTAAAAGATAATTTATTTTTAAAATTTGAAAAAAAAAAATTAATTTAAATTTTCCATGTTATTCTTAATGACAAATTTTTATGGCAACACGCATATTATGACATATATTAGATCATAAATTTTGAAAGTTCGTCAGTTATTTTTAATTTTGTTTAATTTTTCTAGTGCATTCGCTGGGGAAATTGATTGATGTTGTATGATACATGAAAGGACCAAAAACTGAAGACTTGTATCTTACATTACGAGTCCGGAACTAAAATAGACGTCAAAATATAAGCATATTATGGACTTACCTAAAAAACATATAAGTTTTATTATAAAGTAAAAAATTAAAATAATAATTAAGCATATATAATGTTAGAAAAATAAAATGATTAAGCACAAAATTAATTAGGATAATTTGCTTGTATCAATAAAAACCCAAAAATTTATTTACACAATTGAAAACGAAAGAGAATAAAAGCTTCTAAAACATTATATTCCATTAATGTAAAAATAACTATATAGGCTTGAACTTTTTATCTTTTTATTTTTTTAAATATATGATTTATTTTTCCTATAGGTAATTCCATAATATAGATTAAAAGGAGAAAAAATATCATAATATTTAAAAAGTACAAAATTAAATTTCAAGTTTTTAAGAGAGTAAAATAGATATTCGACCACCAAAAATTTTGAGAATATGGTTGAGTAACCTTCTGAGTGTATAGACATAATTAAGTGATATTCATATTACAATCAAAAGAAACGTGACTTTACTACGTAATTCTAACAATTGTGTCACCATTTCTTTCTTAAGCGTGAACCTCTTCCCATCCTTAAAATTGCCGACATTTTTTCTCTAAGGTAATAGTAATAAATGTCATTATGAACAATAGAAAGCTCATTTTTGTAAATTAAAATTGATCTCTTTCTATTATTGTAAATTAAGGTTGATCTAAATTTTAGCGTTTTCCTTTAAAAATCTTATAAACCTAATTGTTATAACGCATTAGTTAACTGCGTTATAAGTAGTTTAGTTCTTGTTTTTTCTTGCACAGTAGTATGGTTCTTTGCCTATATTTTGATGTCATTTTAGTTTCGGACTCCTCAGGTTACAAGTTCGAGTCATGAACCAAGCCAACTAATTGTGATATATATTTAGAGGGTGTTTGGATTGGTTTTTAAGTTGGTCAAATCAGTTTTTAAGTTCTTTTTAGTTTTTTTTAATGTTTGGCAAAATCAAAAGATAAAATTATAGAATAATGCACTCCATAAGTTAGCTTGCACTATTTTAGCGCAGTTATAACTTTGCAAATATGTAGCCAAATATCAATAAGGTCTTTTCTTTTCTCATTCCCTCCAATTATAACAACCTCACATTTTTCGTCATCTACCTACCCCTATTGTAGCTCCCTCCTCATTTTTCACCCATAATTAATTAATACAAAAGAATTATATGCAAACAAAAATGAAAACGAATCACTTCCCCATTTTTAGTGTAATCATTGATCTAGACGCTCAGTCAACACTCACTCGTGCCTTCTCCCATAACCAATACGTCTCCAATTTTTATTTTTTTCGTTTTATGATTTTGTATATCTTCAGGCGTAAAATATCCATGAGTTTTTATTCTCTTTTTTCCTCAAGTTTATACATACCTATTACAACTACAAAACGCAAAAACAGACGCGAGAAACCTAAAATCCTATCTCCGTTAATGCTAATCTTGTTAAATTCGAATATAATTTTGTGAGAAAAATAGAGTGGGTATTGTTTGAACTTATTAGAAATAGTCTAAGTAGGTTGTATTCAAAGTTTGAAGTTATTTGCTGGAGATTTGGACTAGTTTTATACAAGAATTGTAAGTGAAAATCGTACAAAAAGTTCGTCAGAGATGCTTATACACTTTTATACAATGTTATACACTTCTATACAAAGGGATACATTATGTATATAGTTGTATAAAAGTGTATAAAAATGTATAATCACAGTAGTAAAAATATTCGTGATACACTATGTATATATGTGTATAAGAAGAAGAAGAAGAAGAAGAAGAAGAAGAAGAAGAAGAAGAAGAAGAAGAAGAAGAAGAAGAAGAAGAAGAAGAAGAAAATGCGAGAAATTTACCAAATGCCTATAAATAATGTATCAACCTTGTATACAATAGTGTATAAGAGGTGTTTATACACTATCATGCATTATTATACAAATAAATCCTATCAATGGAGTTTCACAGGTTCTTCTTCTTCCTTGGGCATATTCTGAAATTTAACTCAAATCTAGCTTAAATCTACTCCATATCACTTGAAGTTTAAGTTTTGAACTCCTTTTGATGATTCCAATCAATTGGGACAACACCCGTTCCAAACAACTAACAAATAAAAAAATGCAAATTTTGAAATCGAAGCTTTGAAACACCTTTAATGGTGACTTCTATTTTTCAAGTTTTTAATCAACCACTGGAATTAATATTACACGTGGAATGAGGATAAGATTGAGACCATGCCAATACCTTCTTTCTAGTTTGGTGATCTAACAATCCCCTACCAAGTGAACCTCTTTAATGCAAACACAGTTTTCCACTCTATTGAAGGAAGTGATCTTCATATGACTCCAAGAAACTAATTCTTTTATGTATTATTTTTTCTTCTTCATCCAAATAGTGATTATCGGCTTTGAATCTGGAGGAGCGTTGATGGAGAATAACAATGATAGAGAAAGTTTGGGATGCCAAAATTGGGACACAAGGAGAAGAAGAACAGAGAAAAGAAAAATAAAATAAAAGGAGTGGGCTAATGGGTGAAAAGTAATTTTCACATTATGTACAATTTGGGTCATATTGGGTAAGGACTTCAAACGTGGGCTATTTTTTGATGGTCTATTGAGCCAAGTGATAAGGAGTGTAATTCTCCCAAATCAAAAAGTGCTTAAAATAAGTTAAAAAATATTTAAAACAAGCCAAAGACAAGAAGTTGGGCAATCCCAAGTTATTATTTTTTTGCTTAAAAGCTATTTGTGCTGAAAAGCCATTTTTAAGCCAATCCAAACAGGCTCTTAAGCAGAGAATGATAAAAGAACGGTCCCATCATCCCCGAGTTTCAAAAGGTTGTAGTTCGCCCAAAGAATTGGCTCTAGACAAATTTCTCAGTCATTACAAAAAAATCTCCAAATTCCAAGTATCATCTATTTTCTAAAACCTCAGCCATAAATCAGCATCAACGAACTTAATTACCTCATAAGCCCTTATTATCTAATCACTAGCATACCCTTGCATACAAAAAAAAGACTTGCTACTCTCTCCGTTCCATTTTAATTGATTTTTGGTTGTTTTAACATATATCAAGGAATTCACTTTTTAACATTAATTAACAATATAAAATTGACCATATTAACCTTAATTTTGAAAATATAGCAAATACTCCTAGGCTCTTAACTCCAAGGGCAACTTTAAAAAAAAAAGAAGTTAATTCCTTTTTTTATATCTGAATAAACAAAATATTGTGGACCACAAAAGAAGAGGCCGACAAATCAATTAAAGTAGACCGGAGGGAATAGTACCTTATACAATATATTGTTTACCCCAAAATTAGGTAACAATTAAATTTGTACGCGGTTTAAAGGATACTTTGCTTAATTCAACACGAATAATGAAGAATAACAGGTAAATGAATTAAAGACGAAATAGACGATCAAACCAATCACAATGTTATGATTAAGCCTGATCTTAGATTGAATGGAGACCTCGTACTCGATTAGATCCTCGATTCGAGCTTAGTCGTGAATGAAGAACAATACAAGTGAGCAAATTCTTAACACTAGCTAGAAAATAAACTTTGCCTTGAATCGTGACATCGCGTGTTACAATGTGTCTTACGAAAAGAAAAACATCCCCTCTATATAGTAGCAGAGTTTCAATCTTAGTAGAAGTCTAAAAAAGGTTAAAAAAATCTTCTTTTCCTGGTAAATAGTTGACCCACAATCGACATCGAGCGAGATTCGTGCCATGATATCCGGTTGAGGGCGAATGTCATGGCCCTCTATCCATCATGCACAACCGTTCATCATGTCTCCCTAGGTATATAACTTATACTTTGCCCGGAGCGAGCTATTTTACCACATCCAATGATAGATACATCATTGACTCTTCCTGGGTCTCGATACGAAGGGTCTCTGACCTCGATTACAATCTCGCAAATCCGTACTCTCCCTCCGTTTTCTCATCGGGGAATCGGAGTAGACATTGTACCTAATTTTACTTGTACGCAAATAGTCTCCTCGTTTTCCAAAGAGTAGGTTTACCGAAATGACTGGTCAACGATACGTTCCATCAGTCGCGTCGTTCTGACTTCGGACACGTGTCAGTCGCCAATTGAATGTCCTCGAATGTGAAATGTCACACATTGATTGTTCTTCCTCTATAAAAGCTCCGACCCTTTTTCACTTATTACATTTTTCGATTCCAGAACTTATCCTCGAATTCTCTACTTACCTTTAACTCCTTCAAATTTTTATGTATTGCTCCTTAGAGCTTCATATCTTCATCCTCAATCTTCGTACATTCTCTTTACCCAGACATTCATACCTTCATCTCATCAATTCTTCATATTTTTTCTTCAAATTTTTTTCTTCAAACCTTCATATTTCCCATATCCCGATGGCAAAAACTTCCAAATTTGTGCCTCGGCAAATCGCTCCTTCATCCTCCAACTCGACCACACACGCCGAGGTGGCTCAGGAGCCCCCTTGAGGAGCTTCATACCCGGGGCTACTCTTATCGAGAATGATTTCAACGTCGAGAAGGCCTCTAGTCAACAGGACTGAGTTGGGGGAGCATGGAGGTACATATGATGTATTACTGAGGAAACACTACCCATAGTCCAGGCAGGCTGTAACTGGGATGGCAATGAGGTAGTCATCCCCGGGCCCAACAACGATATTACCACTCACGTGGAGGGGTACTTAAGTGTTTACACTTACCCCTTCACACTCGTCCTGGTGGATACCATAGTCCTCGACTTCTGTAAAAGGTACGAGATCCGCCTTGCCCATATTCACCCATATTTTTGGAGGATCGTGATCCTCCTCCGACACTTCGTGAACAACACTAAAGCACCTCGGTTCACTCTCGACCATCTGTTTCATCTATACAGTCCCTGAATCTTCCAAAGGGGGTTATGTCACGACCCAAATCCGCGTGACCGGCACCCGACACACTACCCAACCCGAGTGAACCAGCCCATATGTCAAGACCAAGTATAATTACGGAAGCCAATTGAAAATTTCATACATTTTCAAATCAAGTCACAACATATTTTTCATTTCCAAAATCATACATGAAACTTTTCATAAAAATAATATAATCAAATTAAATGATTATTCCTTTATGCATGATGTCCACAATCCTATTTTTACAATCCAACATAATTATCTATGGAGTCTCTATACCAAGAACAAAAATAACACTTTGAGTAATTCCAACAAAAGAAAATAAGAATATATATGATAGCTACCACGAAATAAAAGTGGTTCTTCATAATACCTCAAAAAGAGAGTCATCCTACCCTTGACCGTATGCCACGTATCATACCTCATCCTGAAGCATGTAAAGTAAGCGGGAACCTGGAGGGGGGACCTTAAGGCTGAGTACACCACACCGGTACTCAATAAGTGTCATAGACTCTCTCTAACTTAAGTTCTTGGGACATACTTTATAAAAAAATAATGTATCAATATTTGAGATAAAACGAGAAGAAGTTTTATCAATTCATGATCCTTTTCATTTTAAATAAAAGACAAGTAAAATATAAACCACAAATATAAACTTTTAAAATATTTACATCAATCCAAGATTTTGGATAAAATCTTACAAAATCATTCCATTTTTTTTAAGTCATTGAAATCACTTTCGTCTCCTTAGGCCTAAACACACGAAAACCATCCTTACCTTTCACTGGGAGTACTATACCATCACCGATATAAGAAAGCTAACTAGGTTATGTACCTATCGGCAAGTATCATATGCCCTACTTGCTCAGGTCGTCTAATCGTAGTGCCGTACGAATCGACTCAGCCATGCTAATAATAGCACAAAATAGTACTATCTCGAAGGAGAGCACTCAGCCGTAGTCTATACCACAAATTCGCCATCTACGCCTATACCGACACGTGTAGTTTCATTACAACTGACACAATATATCCGAAGTTAATCTCGGTGAACACAAGTAACTTCCAAAATATTTGATACTTCAAAAATAGATTCATAGCATAGTAGCTTCAAAGGATCTATATTTATCAACTCATAGCGTTTATAGAAAATCTAAATCATTTGAACAAAAATTAAATAAATAACCTTTTACCTGCTAAATCCTTTAGCAATTTAACATCAATCTTTAAATGATACCCCAAGTGCTATTTTATTCGTCGGTTTCCAAAAGAAATACTTTTCATAAAAACTTATCTTTAGCACTCAAATATATATACTCTTGTCAATACATAAGTTTTGATAAAAACTTATAACATTTACCTTGAGTGTCATTTCGCCAACAAGGTTTAAAATAAAGTTTTATAAAACAACATGACACTACATATGCAATATAGTATTCTAGTATATGGAGACATCTGTACTTGTTTGTCCCCACAAGCACGAAAGCACATTTGCAAACAACTTAAGTATTAACTTGAAACATGCTTTTAGAGAAAGTCCCTCAAGGAGAGTAAGTTTTAGCCAACTTACCTCCTTTCGCTTTTATTAATATTCACAAGCTTTCAATCCTCCTCTATTATTCCAATGTTGATTAAAATGCTCAAACATCACTAACAAGTCGGTATCTATGATTAGATATCCTAATTACATGAAAATATAACCAAAGTTATTGATAAATATCCATATATGGCTCATAAGTTAGCTACAAGTCTCCAACAACTCAAATCGCCAAATAGATTTACAAGTTAGGCCATTCAACTTCATTCTTATATTTTAATACTCATTCGAAATTCTTAATGATACTACATCAATTGTCCAATGCCACCAAGTTACTATTCAATGTCTTTCATAATCAACACTTGTAAAATATACAATTCGGGTGATTACTTAGTTGATCACTTCCAACTTTTTCTAACAAATAACTCCATAGGTTCATTGTATTCATCAATTTCATCGCCAAGATTAATACCCATCTTCTCTCTTATTTTCTCAAAAGTACTATTCATGCCATGAACTAGAGTTTTATAATCCAATCTTTCAACTATTAAAACTTGTAACAAATACTTCAAATGCTTCTAACTACTCATAGTGAACTAGTTTGAAGCATTGAAATTACCTCTAGTAGCTCAATCTTGAAAAATCACAACTTTGGTGATTTTAGTGTTCTTGAGGATTTGGTGATGAAATATAGCATATGGATGCAAGAATGATGTTAGAACTCAGGTATATTGAGTAAGAATCAACCCAAAACATCATTAACAACTTACCTTGATTGATTGGACTTGATTTGAGCTTAAAATATCCCCTTCACCTCAATAACCCTAACCCTCAATACTCAAAATACTCTCATCCCCCAACTTTGTATTTATAGGCCCACATTTCTGTGTTTCGGACGCGGCCTCGGATGCTTCGCATCCCTACTTCACTCCTCTTCGAAGCTCGGATGCGGATATGGATGCTATGGCAACACTTCACTGCCAGCTTTTCTTTCGGATGCAGCCCCAGATGCTTCGCAGCCGCAGTTCACTCCTCTGCCAACCTTTAATAATTTGGTCATAACTTCTTGTAGAAATGTCATAATGACAAACGGTTTGAAGCGTTAGAAACTAGACTCGGATATATTTCATTTGATAGCATTATATATATATATATATATATATATATATATATATATATATATATATATATATATATATATATATATATATATATATATATATATATATATAAATTCCCGTGCAAAGTTAGATCTTGTGCGTACTCATTTAAAACTTTTGTCTATCATGTAATTTCCAACTTGATTTGTCCCAAGGGATCTCCTTATGCCCTATATCACTTCATATACAACTCGTACACTTATTATCATATCCTATTAATATCCATCATATTAATAGTCTTCTTCTGTGCACAAAATAATATAATTAGTACATATCAACTTTCGTAAATGCGCTTAAGTATTTTGAAATTTTCCGGGGTGCTACATTCTTTCCTAGTTAAGAACATTCGTCCTCGAATGTTTTGCAAGTCAATTCTAAGCATAGAGTTACCCTACTTTTATCTCCAACCACCGTGCATATGCACTTATTGATTTTATATAGGTCTTATACTTCCTTTCTAAAATCTCAACTTACTTAAGGCCCTCAAAATTTGGCTACCTTTATAAATTTTAAAAAATTTGGCAGATTTTTCCTTGTAATTGGGACTATCCAAAAATTTAACCTATCTAAAACAATCCCCCACGTGGGCACCAATAACAATATAGATCAACAACCAACAATATACAATATAATGTACCATCTTGGTCCCACCAGGCCGTACATATACCACAAGTGAATCAAGTGTGAATCTTTGAAGCTTTTAACTGGTAACATATATGAATACCATTCAATATAAACAATAGCTACTACTCATATCTCCCACATCACTATTATACATGAATTCATTTTCTTTAGTCATGCATACGTCAAGTTGTACCTGAAAAGTATCTTCAAATAAATAAAAAATCTCTCTCTAGTTGGACTTCCTTAATAAATGTTTTTTTGTCTTGAGATAAAGAATAACTGATTATCACGCTCCCTTAATTTCTCAGCTTGCTCAAGGCAATATCTCATATTTTATGAGATCGAAGTTATATTGCCCACTTGGTATTTGCAAAACTTGTTCATTCCGACTCATAGTCTCAAAATTTCCTTATAATGAATACTTTCAAATTCGTCTGTTGTCTTTTATGAATCACGTTTCCAGGAAAAGTCTTCCCACTTAAGAATTTTAATATTCACTATTAATCAAAACTATTTTGGAATGTTCTTTTATTCCTTCCAAAGATTAATAAAATATTTATCTTACTTAGGTTCATCCATCACGTGAGTGATTTACACCTTCACTTGCTTTTGTAACTTTTGAGTTTCCTTTAGACCTCACTTTGATAAAAACCATAGCTAACAAGCTCACTACACAAATGTTCATTCCACTTTCTCCTTGTGGAGCAAGTTTACCATACATTCCTGAACATCAGGGTACATATTTCTATTCTCTTAACCTTACAACTCATAGATACCACCAAGTCCTTTGTGATATTTTTCTACTATACTTTCAGATTGTAATTGTTATTATGCCTACCATAGGAATATTATCATGGATTGTAAGATTCCAACTCCCAAGTGACAATGCTATTAGGATATACTTGCACCGTTTAGTTTCTTTTTCTTTTCTGACCCCATGATTTTTACTGGAGTACATTGTTTTGGTTTGCAAGGTTATTTCGTATTTGGCATAATATGATATGTTCTTCCCTCCGAATTCTTAGAGTTCCCGGATAAGTGGAATTCCTCCCGTAAGTCTTTTCCTTATCGAGAATTTGTCATTTCTATTTAATCCTTTTCTAATTTTTGGTGTTTGTCATTGTGCAGCAGTTGCCCAATTTCCTAATGTAGTCCCTCGCTTCAAGGAGTAGATCGAGGGTATCTACAAATAGATTCCATACTATGAGTGCGCATAGAGCAAGCTCTCGAAGGGAAAGTAGGAGGCTCGTTCCCATGGTAAGGTTCCCACTCGAATGATTATCTACATACTCTTAGCTTACACATCACTAAGCCCTCTTCTTTCTTACAGGTTTGCCCAAGACCAACGGACTCAGGCCGTTGGATGAGGACGAGGATCCATCCTCGCTTGCCGAACCTTGGTAAAGCCCGAGACTTCCGCAAAGGAGGAGAAAAAGAAGATGAAAAGGAAGCCATCGGGCTCCCCGGATTCCAAGGCTAAGAAAACAAAGGTGACCATCCGAGTTCAGAAAATCAAAAAGAGCACCAAGTTAGGGTACCAGACTCTGATTCCCTCTACCGGCTCAGGGATTATTCTGAGGACGAGGAACTTTGTATTTCTCATGGTTTGACCCTTAACGAAGGAGATTAGGCAGCAATTAGGAAGGATGACCACGAGGTCGATCCCCCTCTAGCTTGGGAACTAGAGGGAGAGACAGAGGTCATGGCCTCTGCGGAAGCCGCTCCTGCCTCGAAGGAGGTAGTTAGTGTTATTGACATCGTGGAGACGTCGTCCTATACTAAGTCAATGCTTGAAGAGGCTCAAGCGGGTAATAAGAAATCATACAAGACGGCGTCGAGCCCATATGATGACCTCAACGCGTTTTTCGACGGCATGAACATGGTCGCATTGGAGGACTTTTCGGGGCTAGGTCATCTGGAGGTCCCAAAAACGGATGTGTCATCGGGGGCAAGCGAGCCGATCCCGAAACTAGTGAATCATTTCGCTACCACGAGTGTGGACTCCGACCATAAGAGAACTGTTATTCTTACTATCCCAGGGCCCGGGCCCTGTTCGCTCTGGTGGGCGTAGCTAGCTACCTTCGTTGTCTAAACCAAAGAAAACCAGGCAAAGATGAACGAATTAGGTACATCGAGCCTATTCAACGAGGCGCAAAAAGCACTGAACCGGGTAAGGCGTCTACCTTTCGTACGCCTTTGTGAGTCTTACTAATTTTAGACATGTTCTAATGACTTCATTAATTTTTAGGCTTCAATGCTTCATCATGAAAACTTCCTTCGGTCCCGCTTAGAGATCAGGCAGCTCGAGTTCGAGCTCAAAGAGCAAGTCCGGAAGAAGGATATGTACATGGCTCTTATTGAACAACAAGACGAGGCCCTCAAGGAACTCCCAATTCTACGAGGTGAGCTGGAAAAGGCCCAGAAGAAGGCGTCGACCTTGAAGAGGGAGCATGCCGACCTGGTCAATAAGGTAAGTATCTTTGAGGCTAAGAACGAGAAGCTAATCGTGGTGACTAAAAATGCAACTTCGCAGGTCCAAGAGAAGATAGACCTGATCGACCAGCTTTGAGCTAAGATGGAAAAGGTCAAGGCCACGACCGAGACTTGGAAGGGTAGGATGGACCTGTTGGCTTCGGAAAAATAGGCTGCGAAATCGGAGCTGACATCGGACAAGGACCAACTCTGGGTGGAAAAGGATAAGGCCGACAAGTGGTCTTGGCTAAATGATGAACTCCGGTCACAAGAAATCAGCTGTCACGGAACAGGATGCCCTCAGCCAAGAATATAATGCGCTGAGGTCTAGGTTGGAGGATACTTTTCTTGATTCCTCCAATGTTGAAGAAATGTTGCCCAGTATAAGGCTGATGTGGAGATAGTCGAGGCCCTCTTGAAGACTAAGATCGAGTACGTAAAGCTCCTATCCCTAAGAGAGACCCTCGAGGAGGTCCATGCACGAGGTTTTGACATGTTGGCCGAGATTGAAGAAGCCAAGATACTTGAGGCCGAGGCTAAGGAACTCTTTGAGCCTGAGCTCTTGAAGGCTCTGAGGGTTCTGGAGGTTTCAACAGTTCCGACGGTTCTGGTGACAAGCTGAGCCCCGGTGAAGACCATGCGTAAATGCCTTAGTTCTTATTTAGTGTTTCCTTGTGTATTTTCTTCTTCTTTTTTGTTTATTTTGAGGTTGTTTTATCGTGTCTTTGTAAATATTTTTTAGAGTATATAACATTTCCCATTTTCGGCAATATCGTATCTTTGTTTTTTAGTATCTATTTGCAATTTTACATCATTTTAAATACCTTAGTATCAAATAAAATGTGATCTTGTGTATCAGTTCATTCGGAGGTCCGGATGAGGCCGGATTGCGATGGCAACTCCCGATTACTCGTGGCTTCGAGATTTCGATAGAATCGAAGGCTTTTAAGAAGTTTAAGTTTCTTAGACGATGTTTTTGTCGAGGGTAACCTTTTAATAGGTTCTGTGAATAACTAACTTTTTTAACATACCCATATTCTATACTATTTTAGTGTAAATATTTCTTTTAGGTCTAATCTTAATATTTTAAACTTTTATTTGAGAAAAATTAAATATATAATACTTATAGAACATTTTTTATTTATATTTGTAAAGAGAAAACAAAAATTTACAAAAAAAAATTATGATTTCTTTTAATTAGAATTTTAATAAGTAAGTTATAGCATCTTTATTAGTATCATTTAAAGTACCTGTAAATAGTAAAGTTTTCTTATATTTTTTCTCGGTGTAAAAGTGGTCGATCAATATTTTTATTTTCATAATTTAATTTACTTTTTGGAATAAAAAAACCAAAATGGAGTAAACTTGGGTCGAAATTGAAAAGTTTGTTATCAAATGTCTGACCCTTACCTAAAAAGGAAAACACCCATAATACCCCACCTTTTCCTAACTCCTCACGTCACAACCCCGATGTCCCCACTTCCCCCGCTATTTACCCCGAAAATTGGTGTTAAAATTATATTTGATTTGTGGTTCTAAAAATATGTGATTTATTTCAATACTAGTAAATAAGTAAGAAAACTAGATGTAAATAAGAAGAATATGATAACCAAACCAGTGTTGTCAAAGGAACGGGGGCCTCGAGCTCGATAGACTCGGGTATCGAGGTCAGTTAGTAGCAATAAAGTATGAATAATAAATGAAGAAAAATAAAGTTGAAGAATAATCTTGAGTACAGTAAACGAGAAAAGCAGAATATAGTGTTCTATAGCAATGAATGATGATGTTATGATTGGAGTCCCCTTTATATAGGAGGGAAAAATACCTGTCTATTTACAGTAAAAAATACTATTGGTACAGCTGTATAACCGCCCAGTATGGATTTGCACGAACCAATCCTGAGATTTGCGCCTTGACCGATATGCCCTTGAGAAATTCTCGCTTTTTCTTGACTGTCATCGATTTTGCACTAGATCGAGGTAGGACGCGTCGGACCTTCGATGTGCTCTCTCAAGGTATGCATTCTGAGATTGGGATCGAACTTTACTTCGAGTCTTCCGAGCTCAGGCTTGGCACAACAGAGACTTCGAAATCAGACTCCTCCGATTTCGGTCGTATACACATAGTCCCAGTGTTTCTTAGAATGAAATGATAAGAAACGATTTGAATTCTTGACCCTGTGATATCCTAATCATGATGTCAATCACGTGAGGTCAGCGATTGGTGTGACGGAACTGTCGTCCAGAGGTCATGTCTGCACATTTCTCAAAAAACCATAAATCGATAACGCCTATTGGCCGTCCTTTTAGCTTCTCCAACACACTTATATGGCCCCTATAAATACTCCAATCTTTCTCTCTTCATACTTTTAATTTCTACAACATCTTCAAATCTTCATCAACTCTTCCCTACACTTACCCCTTCCTTGTGTTATTCTCTAAACCAGTTTCTTCTGAAATTTCTCAACAAAATGGCAAAAACATCTAAGACAGTTCCCCAAAAAGAGAAATCCCCTTCGTCATCACGCTCGTCTAAGAGAAAAATGGTAGTACCTCCTCGCATTGAAGAGTGTACCCCCGGGCCTTGTGAAACATCTTTTGATTTCAAGGTCGAAAAGCCTTCCTCGGTTGCGGGACGATGTGAACCCATGTCTCGATATATGAGCCTAATCACCAAACCCGAACAAGTGAAGGCGGATTGATGTTGGGGGAATGCAGTAAAAGTGGAGATCATTTCACCTGAAGAGGGGATAACCACTTACAAAGCAGGTTTCCTAATCATATACACATACCCATTCACCTTAGGTCTCACAGAACCTTCTTTGCCCCTAGATCCAGTGATCCTCGATTTTTGTCGACAATATAGGATGATGCTCGGCCAAATCTATCCTTCCTTCTGGAGAATTGTTTACCTGATTAGGTATTTTTCGAGTCAGCTCGAGGGGATACTTTTTACCCTCGACCATTTGATTAGACTATACAGCCTGCGTCTCTATCGAGGTGGCTTGATAAAATTACAACGTCGATCTTCGAAGTCTTTTTTCGCTAGCATCGATGAAGATAAAGACCGAGGGTGGATGAGCCACTTCGTTCGAGTCAGGACCTCCGACCTGATTCCTGCTGAAAAGATGCCATTCCCCGAGAAATGGAATATGAAGCGTAAATATGGATTCGTCGAGTACGTTTCATTAATCAAATGTTTTCTCTTGCATTCAGACTAACTCCTTTCTGATGATGCAGCCGTCGAGTGGTACCCCGGTGCAGTTAAGGACCTCTCGGGCTGGGTTCGGCAACTAGCTTCCACCTCCACATATGCCAATCACGTCTGGAGAGACATAGCCAAGGGCCGATGGGAGGCCAAAAACCATGGTGAGATTTTATCATTGACATATTTGAGTCCCTTAGTAAAATATCTCTAGATAGCACACTTAACTATTGCGATTATGTAGGCCTCATAGATGCTGTTTCAATGAGGCCGCTCCCACCTGGCGAGGTAGAGACCCAAAAACCTGCCAAGGAAACCTAGGGCCGATACGGTGGCCTTGTCTCCCGAAGTTGCTGCAAGTCTATGTACTGAGGACAAAGAGGGAGATGAGACTGAGGGTGAAGGCGATGCCCTCCCATTAGTAACTCGGAGGGGAAGCGGTACCGATGCTTCAAAGGTTACTGCATCGAAGGCTGTCGAGGTGGTTCAATCTCGAGCTGAGGGGATCTCCGAAGAGAGCTCGGGCACAGTCTCCGAACTGACTAGTGACCAGAACATACCTTGTGCTGAAAAGCACTTGGTAGATGAGTCTGAAGAACTCAACCCTGAGGCTCCTCGAAAGCGAGAGAAGGCCCTGATCGAGCCACCCGGGGTAATTGAAGTGGACGACTCTCCGCTAGGCCCGTCGTTTTCTCCAGGGAAAATATGAAATGCCCAAGATATGAAGACTCATGTCGTGGGGGCATCCCACGGAGAGAACGATATATTTGGAGAGTGCTTCGCCGGGGTTGAGGAAGGCCCCGACCTTGACGCCTTGATGCGTGGCTAGAATTCATGGTTTAAAGCATTATGTACCTTACATTTTATGTGCGTTAATGATAAAAATACACGTCATATGTGCATAATGGAGTCTATTTCATGTGTAGGTAAATTGTAGATGGAAGCCTAGCTAAATGGATGCATAAACGTCAAAAATACGCTCAAGAGTCGAAAAGGAGTGACCTGGGCTATCGCCGGGCGTTTGAGCCATAAAACCTGGTCATACCTGGCTATAGCTGGGCGTTAGAGCCCTAACGCAAGTCCTGGCCTAGCTATAGCTGGGCGTTTGGGGCTTAACGCTTGGGGTCCTTGGTCTTGTCCAATCCGAGTTTTGAAGGTTTTAAGTGTTTCCTGGTTTGGCTAGAATTATCCTACACGTTTAGGGTTTGTCCCAAACATATAAATAGACCCAAAAACACAACTTTGAGGGGAGATTGACGTGGGGGATTTTGACGTGGAGGAACACACACCACGCTTGAAGGAGGCTTCTACCTAGATTTTCTTCTCTTCTCTTCCTTTAATTTCATAGTTTATTAGTTCTAGAGTTTTGGGTGCTTCATGAACGTTGTAGTTTGAAGCTTGAATTGTTCTTATTATTTTACCATATTGGTTTATTTATTCAATCTTACGCTTAATTATTTGATTGCTTGATTACCAATTGAATACTATCTACGAATCTAGGATTGAACTCGGGAGAGGGAATTCTAGATTGCATATAAGATTGGGTAGAGCAAGATCTTAACCCTTCAGGGGAGCGGATTTGCGGTTAGGATAGGAATATACCTAATCGCCTTGCTTGGTTATTATACGGGAATTATTAATGCGTTCTTGTTAATCCTGATTCCATAGGAATATAGGCATTAGGTTAGCTTGAATAGGCGAGTTGTACTTCGGGAGAAGGCTACGAGCAATATTAACCTCGTCAATCAATAAACCAGATAAATTAATTAGACGATTTAAGTGAAAAACTCAACAGGATTGTTTGCTGACCCATAGCTCTAGAATATCGGCTCTTGTTGAATTCGTGTCTAATTTCGCCAATTTGTTTCTTTAATTTCATAGTTTACTATTCTAGATTAATTTTAGTTAAATATTCATACTTTAGTATTCGCTTGAATAGATTAATTGTTTGGGTTTAATTTAGTTGATAATTAATCACAAGTTCCTGTGGGTACGATATCTAGACTTACAATCGTATTTTACTTGTCGACCACATATACTTGCGTGTGCGTTTGGGACCAACACGCCTCGTCCATTTTTGAAAAGGCCGAGAAACTTTGTTAATAGGTAATCTTCGCCTTAGCAACTATATCTTGAGTTTGGTTCTTGCCTTTCTGACCTTTTTACTTTGTTTTTTAGGCCGTGATGCTCTTCGACCAAGAATTTTCCAAGTCACGAGCTGAGCTGGCCCACTGCGAAGATGAGCTTAGGAAACTCATGTCAGAGTCGGATGAGCTTAAGTCTGTTTATGCCAAAAGGGAGGGGAAACTCAATGACCTTCGAGCAAGTTCGGAGAAGGCGTCCCGAGAGCGGGCCGATTATGTTTAGAAGGTAATATAGCCTTTGTGGTCTTATTTTATGCTTACTCATTTTAGTGTTTAATGTCTCGACTCAATTCTTGCAGCTCAAGCAAAAGGATGATCTAGTGGGGAAACTTTGGGAGGAGCTTAGGGTCAAAGATACTGAGATCCTCGGGTTGAAGCAACATGTATGATATGGCTTCCGAGAGGATACTCTTCTAGAGAAGCTGACCTCGTCTGAGCACCAACTTCAGGGTGAAAAGGAAGAAAGCCGTAAATATAAGAACCTTCATACTGAGTCGACCACAGAATTATCCAAAACCTTGTCCGAAGCTGATACAATTATGTCTACATACCGTACTAATGTTGCTGTTGCCAATGCCCGGGCTAAGAAGGCAGCTGATATGGACGAGACTAAGTTAATACGGGCCATCAATCAAGCTCGGCTGGAGTCTCGAAGGCAAGCCCTCGAGGAGGTGCAGGTCGAAGGCTTTGATCTTTCTACTGAGATCGAGAAGGTGAAGGACTTGGAAGAAGAGGCAGTGGCATTGCTCACTTCCGATGAGGATCTTAACAGCGGCTCCGAGAGTGGGGGGACGAAAATGAAGTCCCCGAGGAGGAAGAGTCCGCCGAAGATCAGGCTGCCTAAGGTCAAGCCTCGAAGGTGCAACTCCTGAGGAAACTACCTCCGATCGAGTGACCCCGACAGTAGACTAAGCTTCTTTCATTTTCCTTCTTTTGTGTAAGGGCTCCGTGTTGGAGCTTTGTAAACATACTTTTGGACCATCATCTATATATAAAGAATCTTTTGTTTCATCTTTGTGTTGTGTTAATTTCCGTCTTTCCTTTACATTTTGAAATGAGATTTGTTGTTGACGATCAGTCCGATGTATTGGACTTAGAATATAAAACCCTAAGGTTTTTGTATTTTGATCGATGATCGATAGTAGATGACCTTTTAAGGTTCGATCTTCGAGCTAAGCTTTAGTTCGAGACTTTCGAGTCGTAAGGTCTCGAGCACAATGTGCTTCGGCCATTAAGTTCTTTTTAAGTATCGGCTCTTAGGCTTTAAAACATCGGCCCTTAGGCTCTTTTAAGTTGGCCCTTAGGCTCTTTAAAATTTCCCTTAGGCTCTTTAGGTTGGCCCTTGCGCTCTTTAGGTTGGCCCTTAGGCTCTTTTTAGATTGGGTCAATTCGACCTCTAATATGGCTACAATTTTCCCCCTTTCTGGCTAAAGACTTGTAAAAATTTTGTTATGCCTTGGCATGTTTTTATACTCGTTCCAATTTTCGACGGTTCGATTGTTTGGGACCTTGTTTGTAAGTCGATGTGAAATGACGGTCGAGTACCTCTCGAGGTTTTCTCGAAGGCTGATATTTTTGAAGCCTTCACATTATTCGGGGTTGATTTTATCGAAGCCCCTTTGCTTTTGCCGAGGGTAGCC
The DNA here is from genome assembly GCA_005239505.1 of Nicotiana paniculata. Taxonomy (NCBI): domain Eukaryota; kingdom Viridiplantae; phylum Streptophyta; class Magnoliopsida; order Solanales; family Solanaceae; genus Nicotiana; species Nicotiana paniculata. The sequence continues at coordinate 16,632 of MDKI01040211.1, read as the reverse complement.
TGATTTCACCTGTTTTTTTTAAGTATTTGAAGGACTTTAGTTTTATGGCGGAAATCGGACGTCTCTGAGCCGTATTATTTTGGCCGTAGTCTTTTCATATGATCGTAGTCTTTAGTCCCCGAGTGATATGGCCTTGGCCTTAATATCGAGGGGATGCCTTTTTTAAGTTCTTATAAGTTCGTGTATGCCTCATTGAGGTCTTGTATGTTCGAGTATGCCTCATTGAGGTCTTATAAGTTCGAGTTTTCCTCATTGAGGTCTTATAGGCTCGAGTTTTTGATGGCTCGACATGTTGACTGTCGATGACAGTCCCCGAGTATTTGAGTATATTTGGCCCTTGAGCCGTTAAATGTGAAAATAGTAGACTTCTTCGAGGCACAAAAGTGTTTTGATATAATAAGAGTGCTTCTTTGAGTAATCGATACATGCGTACATGTTTTTACCATCGGGGCTCGACTATTCTATATGGACACGGTTCATTTGACTGTTTGGACCATTACAACATTCTCCTATCGAGGCCCTCCTTGGCATGACTTGTTCTCTTCGAAAATGTAACCTCCGAGGGTGATCCCCCCAGTATTCGAGGTTGATAGAAAAGAAGCCTTGAATACTTGTTGAGTTTTCCTTAGGTAGCATATAGGTGTTGCCTCGTTAAAAACCTTGTCGGTAAAACCCATTTGGGATAAAACCCGATCTAAGGGAAAAAGAGTGCAACACATGCTTTAAAACCCAAGGTCTTCGAGTTGAAGGGTGCTTCGATATCTCCAATCGAACACCTGTAAGGAGTTAGTATAAAATATAAACAAAAAATGGAAAAGGTCATACCTCAGCAATAATAACGTTTGAGCAATGATATAATCCATTTGTTTGGCAGTTGCTCGCCTTCCATTGTGCCAAGTTTGTAGGATCCTTTGCCTATGAATCCGAGGACACGGTACGGTCCTTCCCAATTAGGGCCTAGTTTCCCTTCATTTGGATTTCGAGTATTGATGGTGACTTTCCTTAGAATTAAGTCCCCGACTCCAATGTAGTGGAGGTTCGTTCTTCTGTTGTAGTACCTTTCGATCCTTTGTTTTTGAGCGGCCATTAGAACTAATACGGCCTCACGCCTTTCATCTAAAATCTTGAGGGAGGTGTTCATATCCTCTTTGTTTGAGTCCTCAGTGGTATGTTGAAATCTAACGCTCGGTTCCCCGACCTCGATTGGGATCAATTCCTCGGATCCATATACCAAGGAAAATGGGGTCTCCCTTGTGCTCGACTTCGATGTTGTTCGATATTCCCATAGTACCTCAGGCAACACTTCTCTCCATTTCCTCTTCGCATCATATAACCTCTTCTTTAAGTTTTGGATGATGGTTTTGTTTGTGGACTTGGCTTGACCATTTTCACTTGGGTGATAAGGCGTTGATAGGATCCTTTTGATTTTATGGTCTTCGAGGAATTTTGTTACTTTTCTACCGATGAACTGCTTCACATTATCGCATGTTATCTCGGAGGGAATCCCGAATCGACATATGATGTGATCCCATATGAACTCAATGACTTCTTTTTCTCTTATATTCTCGAAGGCCTACGTTTCTACCCATTTTGAGAAGTAGACAGTAATAAATAAGATAAATCTAGCTTTACCTGGCGCCATTGGTAGGGGGCCGACGATGTCCATCCCCCATTTCATGAATGGCAACGGGGATAGAACTGAATGGAGTTATTCTCCAGGCTGGTGGATCATTGGTGCGAACCTTTGACATTTGTCACACTTTCGAACGAACTCTTTTTTATCTTTTTCCATTCTATCCCAGTAGTACCCCGCTTTGATCACCGTTTGAACCAAAGAATTGGCACCAGAATGATTCCCACAAGTTCTTTCGTGGATTTCTCGTAGCACATAATCAATGTCCCCCGGTCCCAAGAATACTGACAGTGGTCCGTCGAATGTCCTCCTATACAATGTTCCCTTCTCGTCGAGTGAAAATCGGGCCACTTTGGCTCAGAGGGCCCTCAATTCTTTTGGGTCCGTGGGGAGCTTCCCATGTTTCAAGTATTCGACGTACTTATTCCTCCAATGCCATGTTAGACTTGTCGAGTTAATTTCTACATGACCCTCATCGATCACCGAACTCGATAGTTGTACGACAGTCCCCGGGACTATGTCATCTTCTTCAACAGACAACCCCAAGTTTGCGAGCACATCGACCTCGCTATTCTGTTCTCTAGGTACATAGACCAGGATCCACTCTTTGAAGCGATGCAATGTCACTTGAAGCTTGTCTAAGTACCTTTGCATCCTATCTTCTCAAACCTCGAAACTTCCATTCACTTGGTTTACTACCAAAACAGAATCACATTTTGCCTCGATGACCTCTGCTCCCAGGCCTTTGTCTAGTTCGAGACTTGTAGTCATTGCCTCATACTCGGCCTTATTGTTTGTCAATTTTGATGTTTTTATAGATTGTCTAATGGTGTAGCCCGTAGGCAGTTTTAGAACTATACCGAGCCCGGACACCTTCACATTCGAGGCACCGTCAGTGAAGAGGGTCCATACCCCCGATGAAGTGCCCGTTTTTAACAAGAGTTCCTTTTTTACTTCGGGCACGAGGGCCGGCATAAAATCGGCCACGAAGTCCGCCAAAATTTGAGACTTGATAGACGTTCGGGGTTGATACTCGATATCATACCCTCCAAGTTCGATGGCCCATTTAGCCAATTGGCCCGATAATTCGGGCTTATGCAAAATGTTTTGAAGGGATATGTAGTTAATACGCATATAGGATGACATTGAAAATATGGTTTCAACTTCCTAGATGCACTTATTAATTCTAGGGCTATTTTTTTAAATGCGGATACCTAGTTTCAGCATCTACTGTGGTCCAACTTACATAATAGACAGGAAATTGTGTACCTTGCTCTTCTCGAACCAACACGCCACTTACCGCTACCTCGGGCACGGCTAAATATAAATAGAGCATTTCATCATCCTTTGGTGTATGAAGCAAGGGTGGGCTCGAAAGATACCATTTTAATTCTTCCAAGGCTTGTTGACACTCCGGGGTCCATGCGAAGTCATTTTTCTTCTTAAGCAGAGAGAAGAAATGATGGCTCCGATCTGAAGACCTCGAGATGAATCGGCCTAAGGCAGCTATCCGCCCGGTCAGCCGTTGCACGACTTTCACATTGTTTACTACGGTGATCTCCTCAATGGCTTTGATTTTGTCGGGGTTGATCTCGATCCCCCTGTTTGACACCATGAAGCCCAAATATTTTCCCGAGCCGACTCCCAAAGCGCATTTCTCGGGGTTGAGTTTCATGTTGTACTTTATTAAGATATCGAATGTTACCTGCAAATGGGTAAAATGTCCCTCTGTGCGCAAGGACTTAACTAGTATGTGATCAATGTATACTTCCATAGATTTGCCTATTTGATGTTCGAACATCTTGTTAACTAGGCGTTGATATGTTGCTCCTGCATTTTTTTATCCGGAAGGGCATTACATTATAGCAATATGTACCATACTTCGTGATAAACAAAGTCTTTTCCTGGTCCTCCGGGTTCATTTGAATTTGATTGTACCCGGAGTAGGCATCGAGAAAAGTGTGGATCTCTTGACCGGCCGTGGCATCGATCAATCGATCGATGTTGGGCATTGGGAAGGAATCTTTAGGGCATGCTTTGTTCAAATCCTTGTAGTCTACACACATTCTAAGTTTATTCCCTTTTTTGGGGATTAACACTACGTTAGCTAGCCATTCGGTGTATTTTAATGGATCCTATTTTGAGAAGTTTGGTTACCTCATTTGATGAATGCATGCTTTACCCTGGACTGAGGTCTCCTTTTTTTCTTCACCGGTTTGAACCTGGGGTCGACACTTAGTCGATGAGTGGTTATCTCTGGTGGGATCCCTGTCATATCTAAGTGGGACCAAGCAATGCAATCAATGTTATCAATAAGAAATTGAATGAGTTTTTTCCTGAGTTCGGGGGTTAATCCCGTTCCCAGGTATACCTTTCATTCCGGAAGATGCTCGATCAATACGGCCTGCTCAAGTTCTTCGACTATGGACTTCGTTGAATCTGATTCCTCGGGGGCGACGAAGGTTCGAGGGGTGAGGAAATCTTCTTCTTCGTCCTCGACCACTTGTTCATCGGATTCCTGCCCCTCAGGCTCAACCGAGCGTATGGGCTGTGATTTCTATTTGGCTACTTGTTTGTCTATTGACTTCTCCGAGGTAGATGGTGTCGATACCGGTGCCAAGTCGTGCACTGCGAACATCTCCTTAGCTACATGCTGATCTCCGTATACTTTTTTCACGCCATCCTTTGATGGGAACTTCATCATTTGATGACGAGTTGATGGCATTGCCCTTATTCTATAGATCAATGGCCTTCTAAATAGAGCATTATACCTCATGTCACCTTCGATGACATGAAACTTGGTGTCTTGTATGGTTGCGGCCGCGTTGAATGGGAGGATGATTTCCCCCGTTGTTGTTTCACTCGCCATGTTGAATCCATTCAGGACTCAAGAGGCGGGTAAGATTTGGTCGAGCAGCCCGAGCTGCTCCACGACCCTCGACCTGATTATAAATGCCGAACTACCTGGATCCACGAGCACACGTTTAACTTGAACTTTATTTAAAAGGATAGAAATTACCAGTGCGTCATTATGAGGCTGAGATAGAGCCTTGATGTCTTCTTCGTTGAATGTGAGAGTGTCATCGGGTATGTAGTCCCGAGTATGTTTCTCCCTTGTGATAGATACTTTTGTGCGTTTGAATATGGGTCCCTGTGGGACATTCATTCCTCTGATGATAATTTGAATGACATGTTGTGGCTCTTCTGGTTCATTCTTTTTGTTTGCATCTCTCTCTCGAAAATGGTTCTTGGCCCGGTCGCTGAGAAACTCTCGAAGGTGCCCCTCATTGAACAATCAGGCTACCTCCTCTCGAAGCTGTCTGCAGTCCTCGGTCCTATGATCATGAGTACCATGATACTTGCACATCACGTTGGGGTTCCTTTGGAAAGGATTGGTCTGTATGGGCTTGGGCCATCTAGTGTCTCTAATCTTGTCGATTCTTGATACGATGTCTGAGGCATTAATGTTGAAGTTATATTATGATAATTCAGGTGCCTCCATCGGTACCGAATGTTTGTTAAACCCTGTCTTGCTCATGAGTCCCCGGGAACTTTGGCCTTGATCTACTCGTCGATCGTTTCAAGGTATGTTACACCTCGAAGTGTTTCTTTGGTCCTCGATATACGGCCGATACGATCGTTTCTGCATTTCTCAATTCCTTTGCTAGTAGCCTGCTTAGATAAACTGAACCGGAAGGGCCTCCCAACTGGTCGTCTTCGACCCTAATTTTTGAATGGTACCTGTTGTGCACATCCGTTCAAGTTACGGCGGGATACCCGATCAGGTTCTGCTTCTGCTACCTCGAATCTATTGAGCTTCGTTCATTCAACCCCTGAGTGAAGGCCTATACAGCCTAGTCATTGGAGACTAGTGGTAATTCCATTCGCTCCAACTGGAAACAGGATACGAACTCCCTCAACATCTCGTTCTCTCTTTTCTTGATTTGGAATACATCGGACTTCCTCGTTGCGACCTTTATGGCACCAACATGTACCTTTACAAATCTGCCAACATGGCAAACGAATCTATTGAGTTCGGGGGCAGGTTATGGTACCACATCATAGCCCCCTTGGACAAGGTTTCTCCAAATTTCTTCAGTAGGACAGACTCGATCTCGTCGTCCTTTAAATAATTTCCTTTTATATCACAAGTATATGTGGTGATATGCTCGTTGGGATCTGTGGTCCCGTTGTATTTTGGGATGTCGGGCATCTGGAACTTCTTCGGAATGGGCTTCGGAGCCGCACTCGGTGGAAGTGGTTTCTGTACAAACTTCTTTGAATCCAGTCCTTTCAAGACCGGAGGTGCTCCAGGGATCTGGTCGAACCTCGAGTTGTAGGTTTCCTTTTTCTTATCGTTGTCCTCTATATTCTTTTCTCCTGACTCGATCCTCTTGGTGAGTTCCTCGAGCATTATCATAATGGTGGGGTCAGATCCTGGCCCGTTGTTACTTGATCTTTATGGGGTTGGCTCAACTCGAGAAGCCGTTTCCGGTCCTGCTCCGCTCGGAGTCTTTTGCTGACTCTGTAACTGAAGCAACTTGTTGTGCTTGCTATATCTCGAAAATTACTTGTAGACTAACTTCTCTTTCTTCTCGAGCCTGTGTGCTTTGTGCGTCAAGTTGGTCCCCTCCGCGCACAATTCCTTCAATATCAGTACCCAAGTCGACGTGCAAAGCAATGTGTGAGCCTACGTCGACATGGTTTGGTGTTGGTGTTACCCCAGGGTTTAGCGGTGGCACACCGACCCTTGAATTTGTTGCACTGTTTTCTCCATGGAACCCGAGACCGTCGTTTCCATGTTCATTTGCTGAGTTAGACATATTTTAACCTGAAATCAAAGAATCTTTGGACAAGAAAAAGTGTGAAAAGTAACATGTGTTATCAGAAAACTAGCACCAAAATAATCATTATTATCTTTAGCCCCACAGTGCGCACCAAACTGTTTACCTCGAAAATTGGTATTAACAATTATATTTGATTTGTGGTTCTAAAAATATGTGATTTATTTCAATACTAGTAAATAAGCAAGAAATACTAAGTGTAAATAAGAAGAATATGATAACCAAATCAGTGTTGTCAACGGAACGGAGGCCTCGAGCTCGATAGACTCGGGGTCTCGAGGTCAATTAGTAGCAATAAAGTATGAACAATAAATGAAGAACAATAAAGTTGAAGAATAATCTTGAGCACAGTAAACGAAAAAAGCAGAGTATAATGTTCTATAGTAGTGAATGATGATGTTTACAAATGATTGGAGTCCTCTTTATATAAGAGGGGAAAATGCCTTTCTATTTACAGTAAAAAATACTATTGGTACAACTGTATAACCGTCTAGTACGGATTTGTACAAACCAATCCTGAGATTTGCGCCTTGACCTATATGCCCTTGAGAAATTCCCGTTTTTTCTTGACTGTCATCGATTTTGCACTGCCTCGAAGTGGGTCGCATCGGGCCTTCGATGTGCTCTCTCAAGGTATGCATTCTGAGATTGGGCTCGAACTTTACTTCGAGCCTTCTGAGCTCGGACTTGACACAACAGAGACTTCAAAATCGGACTCCTCCGATTTCGCCCGTATGCACCCACTCACACTCTCACTTTCACACATCCTTCTCACACATATTCTGTACATAGCACACACACTTTAGTAAGAAAGGGGAAGAACTGGTGAGAGAGCAGTAAGAAAATCCTAGAGCTATAAAAAAATCGGCAGCAGCTTAGCAAAAGAAAAAATGCTGTGCGAAATCCTTTCTTGTCCAAAAATGTTGCTCCAAACCCCATTGAGACAACCATAAAACACCCAAAAAATACAGCTAAACCTCACAGTCCTCTTTTTCACAGAAAGCAGCAGCTCCAAAGTTGGGTCGTCGAGTCGAGTGCGTGCTCCCTTTGTTGATTTTGGTCGAGGTTCTCGTTCAGCTGAGATTTTGCCCTGTTAAGCATCTTGAAAGGTCCATCTTTTGCTGCTCTTTTCAAAGTTTTCCTTGTACGTTTATTGTGAAGGTGTTGTTGATGATGATGATGATGAATGTGCTAAAATGTTTCTCTTTGCTCAGTTGTTAAGCTCTTTTCTTTGATACTTGAATTTCAACAGAGAAATAGTTTGTTTTCCCATGTTAGATTTTAGTTTCACGTTGGTTACTGTTCCATTATTAGCCATAAAAATTGCTGAGATGATTTGGTCAATCAAGCTTAAAAGAGAACTCGGGCCTAAGTTGTTTAACGCATTCATGTGGGCTAACGTGAAAAGAGTAATGGATGTGGGTGTTCGATCCATAATGGGCTACTATGTTTCTTGATATTTGAGAGGGAACAAGACTGATGAATTTTAAATAGGGTGTGCCATACTCTTTTGAGACAATCTGTTGGTTCTTGGTTAAATTAGAAAAGGATTTGGACTCCAGTAACTTTAGTTGGCTAACGTTTTTTATGGGCTTCTAGGCATGAATATATTATTTAAAAACTAGTCCCTTTCCCCCATAACAAATAGTTCCAATAGTTAAACCCCATCATGACCTCCAACTATTCAATATCCATAAGTTATGGTCTACAACAATCTCAAACGTAGACAAGGAATAATTCAAATACGTTAGTATGCTCCAGACGCGCTTGTAATCCATTATCGTGACTATGTATCGTTCGTCTGACACAGTTACGATCTCAAAATAATTCAAAGTATGTGTTTGCACGACTTTAGCCAAAATATCTTAATAATTAATTAAGTATTATTAATTGTATACACATATGCATGATATGATTTTGACACTAAAACAAAACGGATATACATACATGGTCTGTTTTGAGATAATTCCATAGTTATAAAAGTAAAGCGCGATAAAGGGTAAAACGCACATAGGATCTAAAATACGTAATAATCTGTTAATTAAGCCAAGTATGATTGTAAAGCGACCGTGCCAAAATCACGGAATCCGGAGTGCCTCACACCTTTTTCCGGGTTAATAGAATTCCTTACTCGGTCTTCTGTGTTTTGCAGACTTTAACAGAGTCAAAATTTCCTTGATTTGGGTTTCAAAATAAACAGTGACTTGGGATACCCTAAATAATTATTCCAAGTGGCGACTCTGAAAAATAAAAATAATTAATCACATTTCAATAATGTCACTTAAAGTGGATAAATTCCTTTTTTTCCTTTCCTGGTAAAGTGTGACAGGTTTCGATTTTTTGTAAGGGCCTTACTTTCTGAGCCCAGATTTCAAAAGTCTCCGAACCGTTTTTAGGGTGACCGTAGCCTTTCATGTTCGGGCACTACCTAATTGGCTTGTGAGGGCTCGGATATTATCGATCTGATGCAAAAAATCACCGATTCTGATTTAAGGTCGGGCCTAGGTAGCACGTTTTACTGTAGCCTCGTTAAAAACCTTGCCAAAAAAACCTCTCCAGGACAAAATAGATTCAAAAGAAAAGAGTGCAATACGTGCTTTCAGACCTAATAGCCATATTCGTCCCTGGCCGAGTACCTGCATACGTTAGTCCTTAATGTAACAAAATTAAAAAGGAATTAAGTTTGTACCTTAGCATTAGTACCGCTTTAAGTGTGTCATATTCCAGTTGTATGGAAGTTGTACATGTTTCTCGCCTCGAGTTTATATGAGCCTTTGCTGGTTATTCCAACAACTCGATTTGGTCCGTCCCAGTTCGGCCTAGTTTTCCTTTGTTTGGGCTCCTGGTGTGTAGTGTTACCTTTCTCAATACCAACTCCCTGACTTGAAAATGTTGGAGGTTGTCTCTTCGGTTGTACTACCTTCCTACTCGCTGCTCCTGGGCGGCCAACTGGACCATGGCGGCTTCTCGCCTTTCGTCCAACGGTTCTAGGCTCGTGAACATGGCCTCGACGTTTGACTATTTGGTAGCATACTAGAACCTGAGGCTCGGTTCCCCCACCTCGAATAATATTAAGGCTTTAGCTCCGTAGACTAAAGAAAATGGGGTGGCCCCGGTGCTTGATTTCGAAGTCGTACGATATGCCCACATGACTTAGGGTAAGATTTCCTTCCATTTTACCTTCGAACCGGTCAACCTCTTTTTCAGGTTTTGGAGTATAGTTTTATTCATTGATTTCTCCTGCCCGTTCCCACTAGGGTGATGAGGCGTTGATAGTATCTTCTTGATCTTGTGATCTTCGAAAAACTTACTCACCTTGCTGCCGACGAATTGTTTTTCGTTGTTGCAAATGATCTAGGTTGGTTTTCCAAATAAACATATTATGTGATCCCAGATGAAGTCAATGAATTTTTTTCTCTCGGACTTTCTCAACTCCTGAGCCTCGACCCATTTGCAAAAATAATCAGTCATGAATAGTGTGAATTGGGTTTTACCGGGTGCCCATGGCAGGGGACCGACGATGTCCATTCTCCACTTCATAAATGGCCAGAGAGACAGGATGGAGTGGAGCATTTTTCCAGTTGATGGATCATCAGAGCATGCCTTTGGCAATCATCGAATTTCCGTACGAAGTCTTTCGCATCCTTATCCATTTCGGTCCATAGTAGCCGGCTCTGGTTAGCTTTCGAACTAAAGATCGTACCCCAGTTCCCACAAGTTCCTTCGTGAACTTCTATCATGGCATATTCGATCTCTCCCGGCCCTAAGCATCTGGCCAGTGGACTGAAGAAGGATCTCCTGAACAATGCCCTTTCGACTAAGCAAAATATGGCACTTTTGGTGTGCAGGGCTCTTTATTCCTTGCGATCCGAAGGCAATTTTCCTGTTTTCAGGCAGTCTATGTATTTGTTTCTCCAATTCCAAGTTAAACTTATCGAATTCACTTCGGCGTGACCTTCTTCTACCACCGAGTTCATCAGTTGTACCACTGCCCCCGAGATGAATCTATCAGAGTTGACAGACGACTCCAAGTTGGCTAGTGCATCGACCTTGCCGTTTTGATCTCGGGGTACATACTGCAGAGTCCGTTCCTTGAATAGTTGTAGGGTAACATGCAATTAATCCAAGTACCTCATCATCTGTTCTTCTTTTGCTTTGAACATTTCGTTGACTTGATTTACGACAAGGAGGGAGTCACATTTCGACCCCAAGGCCCTTAGCCAGTTCTAGACCTGCAATCATGGCCTCATACTCGATTTCATTTTTAGTCAATTTTATAGTTCTAATAGACTGCCTGATTACGCTTCCTATAAGAGGTTTTAACACGATACCGATCCCGGACCCTTTTATGTTGGAGGCACCATCCGTGAATAGGGTCCAGTTTCCCGAATTAGTCGCCGAGGTGAGTAGTAATTCCTTTTTGACTTCGGGTATTAAGGCCGGAGTAAAGTAAGTCACGAAGTCTGCCAAAATATGATATTTTATGGCATTTCGGGGTCGGTACTCGATGTCGTACCCGCTAATCTTTACGGCCCATTTGGCCAACTGGCCCGAGAGCTCGGGCTTATGCATGATATTCCTCAGCGGGTAAGAGGTTACGACACATATAGGGTGGCATTGGAAGTACGACTTTAGCTTCCTGGAAGCGCTTAGCAAAGCGAGTGCTAACTTTTCTAGGTGAGCATACCTTGATTCAGCATCGCCTAGAGTTTTACTGACATAGTAAATAGAAAATTGCATACCTTCTTCCTCCCGGACTAAGACACCACTTACTGCAACCTCAAACACTTCCAAGTAGAGGTAGAAATGTTCGTCTACCTTCGGAGTGTGCAACAAAGGGGGTCTTGACATGTACTGTTTGAGATCTTCCAAATCTTGCTTGCATTCCGAAGTCCAGGAAAATTATTCTTCTTATTCTTCAATAATGAGAAAAATCGATGGTTCTTGTCCGAGGACGACCTCGAGATGAACCGGACCAATGCGGCTATATGCCCGATCAGCCTTTGAACTGCCTTGACGTTGTCCACTACGGTGATGTCCTCTATGGCCTTTATTTTTTTGGGGTTGATCTCTATCCCCCAATTGGATACCATGAACCCGAGGAATTTTCCCGAACCGACCCTGAATGCGCACTTCTCCGGGTTTATCTTCTTGTTGTATTTTCTTAGTATGTCAATGGTTTCCTGCAAATGTTTCAAATGGTCCTCTCCTCACAGGGACTTGACGAAATATTCTTCAAACATCCAGTTTACTAGGCGTTGATAGGTAGAACCGACGTTCTTTAATCCAAACGATATTACGTTATAGCAGTAGGTGTCGAATTTGGTTATGAAAGAAGTCTTTTCTTGATCGTCCGGGTCCATCCAAATTTGGTTGTACTCGGAGTAGGCATCGAGAAAACTGAGTATCTCATGCCCGACCATCGCGTTGATCATTCTATCGATGTTAGGCAAAGGGAAATAATCCTTTGGGCACTCTTTGTTTAGGCTTTTATAATCCACACACATCCTAAGTTTATATCCTTTTTAGGTACTACCACTACGTTAGCTAGCCAATCAGGGTATTTAACTTCCCGGATGGACCCTACTTTTAGAAGTTTGGATACCTCATCCTTGATAAAGTGTGTTTGATCTCGGACTGTGGTCTCCTCTTCTGCTTAACCGGATGGAACTTTGGGTCCAAACTCATCTTGTGAGTGATTAACTCCGGTGGGATCCTGGTCATGTCAAGATAGGACCAAGCAAAATAACTAGTGTTAGCTTTAAGAAAATCAATAAGTTTTTTCTTGAGCTCGGGGGTTAGTCCCGTGCCTAGGCATACCTTTCGATCTGTAGATGCTCGATTAATATGACTTGTTCCAACTCTTCAACCGTTGTTTTGGTGGAGGCAGTTTCATCAAGAGCTATGAATGATCTCGGGACGCCATAATTATCGTCCTCCTCGTTCTTCCAGTTTCTCCGATTTCTCGAGTTTCCAATAGAAAGGATGTGGCTCAACAGTTTCAAGACTTAGGCTGAGTTTTAGTTATGTCTATCTTATCCACCATATATAACAGTGAACTTTGTTCAACACCGTTAAACAGGAGAGAGCAACGCTTAACTTACAGTTCATGACACAATGGAGCATCTTAGACAAGATGAAATTGAGGATTTGTCATTGTTCTTTGGCTTTAGGATAGAATCTCGCCGGAGAAAGCCATGTGCCGTGGGTAAGATCTATTTGGACTAGAGCTTTGATTTCTCATAACAAATAGGCTAGCTCTATCTCTCAATTACCTATCCTGTGCTCGAGAAGGTCCCTCAGTTAGGGGTGTGCATTCGAATCGGTTTATCGATAAATCGAATCGATTATTTGTTATCGATTTATCGATTCTGAAATTTTCTTTATCGAGTTATCGATTTCGATTTTGTCCACTTCTCTTATCTATTTATCGATAAATCGATAAGATAATTTTTGTTTGCCGTGGTTTCCGACTTTACCCTAACTTATTATTTCCATTTTCCTCTTCCCTTATTATTTTCTAATTTTCCCTACCCTATTATTTCCTTTCCTCTTCATGACTTCACGCCGCTTCTGCCTCAAGATTTTTCCCTACAGCCCTACCCTCCTCTTCACGAGTCAGTCACGACTTCTGCTTCAGTTCAGGCGCCGGCGAGCGGCGCTTCTGCTTCAGTTCAGATTTCAGAATCTGAAGCCTCAACGTCGTTCTGCTTCTGCCCCTTTAGAGCTGAACTGCTGAAGCCTCAAATTTTCTTCACTCAAATTTCCTCCTTTCTCGGTTTCTCCCACAGATCTGGTAATTCTCTATCTCGAAATGGGTTCTCTCAGTAAGTTGATTGTAATTTGGTAGAAGTTCTTTTGGTCAGTTAGGTAAGGAGCTGAAGAATAATTAGTCTGCCTGAATTAAATCAATTAATCGTAGTATCATTTGGTATGATACAATAGTGATTAGTCATCTATCTCTATTAGCTATCCACTATTTATACATGTTTTACACATAGTATACATATATTAAATAAGGGTACTAAACATGACAACATCGCTTAGAGCTAGTAAACTTTCTTATTGGTGGAATCCCGCAAATTTTTCTTATTGGTGTAATCGATAACCGAATCGATAAGCCCCAAAAATCGATAAACCGAAATCGAAAAAATAGAAACCTTATTGAAACGATAACGATAAGCATATGTACAAATCGATAATCGATAAGTAATTATCGATAAGGGTCAAAATCGAATCGATAAATCGAATGCACACCCCTACCCACAGTTCCTCGACAGAACCTCAAGGTGCATTTAGTTGTCTTACATGAGATGAGGGATATTCCCCACTCCATGGCATGACACTTTTCACTCATCTATTCCGCCCGTCCAGACGCGGTGCCCTTTCTCATTATCATCTTCCTTATTGGTCGTTCTCGTGTTCCTTGATATCAAAACTGCGGGCACCAGGATTACCTCGTCGATGGAAAATATCTCCTTGCGGCGGGCTTTTCTCCATAACTATTTTGACTCCCCCCCCCATGAGAGAAATTTCAACGTCGTTGCAAGGTCTAGGATACCACCCTCATGTTGTAAACTCACGGCCTTCTGAATAAAGCGTTGTACCTCATGTCCCATTTGATCACGTAGAACTTCATTTCTTGGATTGTCCTGGCGGTGTTTACCGAAGAAGTTATCTCTCCTTTCGTGGTCTCACACGCCATGTTAAATCCATTCAGTACCTGAACTACCGATACGATTTGGTCTTGTAACCCCAATTGCTCTACGGCCCTTGAATTGATGATGTTGGTCGAGCTACCTGGATCAATCAACACACGTTTAACTTGAGATTTATTTATAAGTACGGATATTACCAGTGCATCATTGTGAGGTTGTATGATTCCCTCAACATCTTTGTCACTGAACGAAATGGTTCCCTCTAGAATACAATCCCGGGTGCATTTTTCCCTGGTGATTACTATAGTGCATTTCATCATAGGTCCTTGGGGAACATCGACCCCTCCGATGATCATGTTGATCACGTGCTGAGGTTCCTCTTGTTTGACCTGTTTGTTGGCATCCCTGTTCCTGAAGTGGTTTTTGGCTCGCTCGCTCAGGAATTCTCGGAGGTTCCGTTGTTGAATAACCCGGAAACTTCTTCTCTTAACTGTTAGTTATCTTCGGTCATGTGACCATGAGTGTCGTGATACTTACACATCAAATAAGGATTTCTTTGGGTAGGGTCGGACTGCAATGGTCGAGGCCATTTGGTCTCTTTGATGCGCCCTATGACTGACACGATACTGACAACGTCCATGTTGAAGTTGTACTCCGATAATCTCGGTGCTTCCCTACTCCCGAGCGGCCTGTGATAAATGAGAATTTTTACTACTGATTAGCTCCTTTTAGCTTTCGTTTTAGTACAAAAGTGTTTAATTGTGTTCTCAAAAACTGATGACATGTGCTTAATTGCAGGAATATTGGAAGATGTACTCCCGAGATGAAATCCAACTCAAGAAGGAGTAATCTGAACTCAAGGACAAAAAAAGGCACAAAAAATCAGAAGTGCGGACCGCAGAATATCATCTGCGGCCGCAGGTTATGAAGAAAAATCCATCAGATATTGGTGCAAAGTGCGGTCCTCACATGAATTGTGTGGCTGCAGAAGCTGGGTCAGGAGCAAGGTTCAGAGAACCTGCATTTCAAGTCTACCAAAAGTGCGTACCGCACAATTATTGTGCGGCCGCAGAAGAAGAGTTATGCGGCCCAGTTAAAATTGTGCGGACCGCAGAAGAGCAAGTTGTGGCAGCAGTTACTATTTTGCGAACCGCAGAAAGAATGCAGTGCGGCCGAAAGGGCATTTTTGTCTTAAATTTCTAGCCCTGTATAAATAGAAGAGTTTCATTTTTTTAGGTTAACTTTTTTACATCAGTTGCTACAGTAGACGATTCCTTTTACTCTTTTTAGTAGTTTTTGCTATTTTGAGCTTTTTGATCATAGAGTTTATCATTTTAATTAGAAATATGGGTTTAATTATCATTTCTTATTCTATATTTTCCATTTTAAGCATGAATAGCTAGATTTTGCTTGGGTTGTGACCCAACCCTAGTTTGTAAACTTAATGGGTGTTTAATTTATTGATCGTTTATGGTTGGATGTTTATTATTTAGACTTGTTATTGCTTTATTTTGTGAAATTAATGGTTGCAAACACTAGTTCATTCCTATTTGACTTGGTCCCTACTTGAGAAAGAGAGACTTAGTCGAAGAAAACTTAGCTAACAAGAAATTGGGTCAATCAAGAAATTGATAACCCAATTAAAGGTTTGAACCTAGAGATAGTAAAACCCGACTTGAGCTTTTTATCAAACATTTTGTTCAATACCCATTTGGACTTGAGAAAGTCAAATTCGGCAAAATCACTCTCTAACCGAGACATATTGAGTGGGTAACCGAGTGTTGATAGCTATAATACACCCCGGACAATAAAACAAGCTTTAAATTTTACAACCTATTAGGCGAACACCTAGGTGAAGGTCATATCCCTAGGCCTTTTTATAACATTTGAAAAACAACAAAAACAATCTTCTAGTTTATTTCTTAAATTGCAATCATAGTTTAAAATTAGACTTTAAAATAACCCAATTATGTGGAAGTGCAAATTTAGATATACAAACTCACACGCTAAGATATATACTACTAACTCACATACATATAGCTCCCTGCGGAATTCTACCTCGACTCTTACTCCCGACTCTTGTTGGGTATTATTATTGCATCGACCATTTTCATAACCTCGAATAAAGGAGTGAAATTGGACGAGACCAGCCTGTCGAATCCATTTTTTCTCATCAGACCTCGACCACTAGGTCCTCGATCGCTTCTCTTCTCATTTCTTGTAGGGTGACACCCGGATCTATTTCCCTTTAGTTCCACGGTGTACGGTTGATATCGATATCGGACAGTTCTTGGCTCATGATCAATGGCTCTGATGGGGTAAAACATCCAGAAGGGTCCCCTAGTTGGTTGTCCTCAACCCTGATCTTCGACTGGTACTTATTATGGACATCGCCCCAAGTTATCGCCGGGTACTCCACCAAATTATGTGTAGCTTTTGAGAAGCCAAGGAACTTCAGGGGTTGATCCCCTGAGTGAATGCCTGAACGACCCAATCA
>ML344311.1:0-86019 GCA_005239505.1 Nicotiana paniculata | reverse complement strand
TATATATATATATTGCTGCAGCGTGTAGCCCGATCCATATATAATGTATATCGTTGCGGCGTGCAGCCCGACCCATATATAATCTACATTGTTGTGGCGTGCAGCCCGATCCATATGTAATATAACATATATATTATTGCGGTGTGCAACCCGTCCCATAACTATCCTCACATGCTCGGCTCTCGGCCTGACTCAGTCATCCTCACAAGCCACTTGGGCAATTCATCTCAACTCACAGGACTCAACCCAAAATACTTTTCAGAGTTTTCAAAGCAGTGTGATAATAGTAAAAATAACAACAAGTAGGAAAACATGACTAAGTTCACAATTGTTCTATCAGGATAGTGGTAGAATAGTGTTAAAGTACCTCTGAGGGTCTAAACAGGCCAGCACAAGGCCCTAATCATGGAAAATATCCATGAGGGTCTAAACAGGTCGGCACGAGGCCCCAAACATGGATCACAGCCCATAAACAAGTATAAATTTCTAAAATACAGGATATCATAAGGTTTCAAATCAAATACGCGGCTTAATAGTCGCTAAGGGACAGACCAGGTCACAATCCCTATCGGTGCACGCCCCTACGCTCGCCACCTAGCATGTGCATCACCTCATTTACCAAAACAATATCAAATACCGGGGTGTCATACCCTCAGGTTTAGAGTTACAATCGTTACTTATCTCAAAACAACCCAAAAGCTACTCTGCGATGCGCTTGCCCCTCGAATTGGCTCCCAAATGCTCTGAATCTAACCAAAACCAGATTAACATCATCAATACACGCTAAAGGAACAAAACCCAATCGAAAACTATCAATTTAGACACAATTCTCAAAATTTGGCCAAACCCGAGCCCCGGTCCCATATCTCGGAATTCAATAAAATTTAGATCACTAGAATCCACGTCCTCCCACGATTCTATACATACCAAGAACACCAAAATCGGACCACAATTGCCCACTCAAAACCTCAAAAGAAATTTACATTTACATGCACTTAACCTCCCTAATTTTTGGGTTTAAATTCGACAAATTCCCGGTTTAATTACTTAGAAATGAGTTATGAAGTTGAAAAACTTACCTCCAAGTTATTCCCTTTGATTTCCTCTTCAAACCATCTCAAAGAGCTCCAAACCCGCTTATCACTGGACGAAAATAGACAAAATTTCGTAAGAATGGCTATTTAAAACATTCTGCCCAGCACTACTATTCCTTTCAGTGCGATCGCGACTCCAGCCACGCGATCGCGATGCACAGCCCAGACCACTCTTCGCATTTGCATACCAACACACACGATCGCATAGAACAAATATTCATCCCACACACGCGCCTCAGAACCTCTATGCGATCGCACAAAGGGCCACGTGATCGCACTGCTTCACCTGCCCAACCTATGCGATCGCAATCCATATTACTCGATCGCATAGAAAAAATTTCACGCCCAGTGTTTTACTCTACACGATCATGGATGAATCCACGTGATCGCAATGAAGAAATCACTGCTGCTAAAACACCAGAAAAACAACAGACTCCTTAAGACCAAAAATGCCCGTTTGAGCATCCGAAATTCACCCAAGGACCCCGGGACCTCAACCAAACCTACCAGCATATCCTATAACATCAATCAAACTTATTCGAGCCTTCGAAACACCATAAACACCAAAATTACATCAAATTCAAGCCTATGAACTTTGAAATTTCTAAATTTCGCCAATGATGCCGAAACCAACCAAAACACATCCAATTGACCTGAAATTTTGCACACATATCCAAAATGACATTATGAACCTGCTCAAACTGTCAGAATTTCATTCCGACCCCGATAGCCTATTTTCCACTGCCGACCGAAAATCGTCAAAAACTAACTTCTGCCAATTCAAGCCTAATTCTACACCGGACATCAAAACTTCATTCTCAACACACTCCTAAGTCCTAAATCACCTAACGAAGCTATCTGAGCCATAAAATACGCATTTCGAGGTCGCTTACCACTAAGTCAACTTCCAGTTGACTTTTTCAACTTTAAGCTAATTTAAGAGGCTAAGTGTAACCAACCGACCCAACACAACGTAAATAGGCTAAACAACATATGATAAAGCAGAAATGGGGAAAACGAGGCTAATCTCACGGAACGACCGACTGGGTCGTTACATCAATTGAATATAAAGTCCTGATAAGGGAGAATACTGTAACTTATGAGACTAGGATGATGTATATAATTTCGGAGTATGAACTTCTCTTTATGCCTCGCTATCAAACACATGTAATTAGGGGATCATGCAAAAATAAAGGAAGGGCTTAGCCCTAACATACCCTGAGTCGATTCTCTTGAAAACCCTTCCATCCTTCGAACACACGTCAATTTCCACAACATGTAACAACGGATCGAAGTAGGGGGAAATTCATATGACATTATTGAGAAAAATTGTATTGTACTCCCTTAGAATCGCAAAATCTCGTCGCTATTACATAGTATAACTTCATTGCAAATCCCTTAGAATTGCAAATCCGTATGAAGCTTCCTTTACTTGTTACACTTAGAATCATATCTTAATAAGTTAAAGAATCTCTTAAAATTGTTGGCTTTTGTGGGCCCCACTTGATAGGGATGACTTGGCCACAAACTCTCTTAAAAAGTGCCACCTTGATTTATGAAATAAGACTCATATTTTGTGATTGATCAAGAATTATGGGCTTCCACGTTAAGGATGATGTTCCCCATAATCTTATCCACTAAACACCTTAATTAATTTCTAATCTTCCCCCAAAAAAATCCACAATTAACCAAATATCAACATAATTAAGAATTATCTCAAATTATTTAAAATATTACTCACTTTTAACACACTTTGTATAACTTACTATCATGGTCATGTGGTAAATTGTATGTTACTAGTCCATAAGTACCGGGTATTATAGTTCGGACCGTATTTTATCCCAAATTGTCAAACTTTGACGAAACTCGTTTTCTTCGATTCACTTACCCTCTCACCTTCACGAATTTACTTATCACTTGTTTGAAATAGAATAATACTTATAATCTCAAGTAATCTCATTCCGAACTTACGTCGATTAACTTATGACGAAACTTTAACGTACGGAAATACGGAATGTAACGTCTCATTTATGAGATTTCATCAATTCACTTATGGCATACTTTCGTGTACAAAAACATGGGGTGTAACATGTAATTTGAGGCCTCTAGTAGGTTTGTGTAATGTTTTGGGACTGGTTTGTGTAATTTGACGGGGTCTTAGGGGCCTCGAGGATGTTTCGGATGTGTTTGGGTTGTATCGCGCTTTTATTTGATGTTTCAACGTCGTTTCTTTGGACATAGTGGGTACCATATTGAGAAAACGGTCTTTGATTTATGATTAAATTGAACCATTAGATTCGTATCGTAATTACAAGAATAGCAACAAGAATCGTCAAATTCCGAGGTTGTATGAGAGGGTTATGCCCATTTCCGTGTCGGGAAAGATTGTTGGTTTCTGGTGCAAACTTTGTTCTTCACGAATGTGATAGAGGTCCCACGAACGCAAAGAAGGAAATTTGGGTTGACCGGTCAACACAAAAAACTAATCTTTGCGAACCCGAAGGTGTCCCGCGAAGGCGAAGAACAAAAATCTCCTGGACGGTGTTTTAAATGGGCACACCGAGCATTTTAGTATTTTGAGCATATCTTCAGTTCTAGAGCTCTGTTTGAGGTGATTTTTGCGGCGTTGTTCTCGTCTCGACAAGAGGGTAAATATATGACCTTTATTTTGATGTTTTCCGTGATTATTTTTGGTGGTTATTATTTTTATCCGTATTTAGATTGTAAAAATTGGGATTTTGAGCCCCAAAGTTATAAGATGGTAAATCCTTGATTTGAGGGTCAATTTATGGGAAAAATTGGATGATTTTAGGAATATAAAATATATAAGTTATAGGTAATAATTATTTCTGATACTTTCGAAATCCGGGCACGTGGACCCGAGGGTTGACTTTATTGACTTTTCGAGCGGAGTTGGAAATCATTATAAATTGTTAAATTGTAAGCATTGGATTATATTTTTATTGATTTGCACGTTGTTTGACTAGTTTCGAAACGTTTGGCTTTGAGTTGAGGTGTTAGAGAGGCGTTGGAGCTGGTTATGGAACTTCGGAGTAAGGTAAGTCTCCTGTCTAACTCTGTGAGGGGGAAACTACCCCTAGGCGATGTATTTGATATGTGCTACTTGTTGGGAGTATACGTACGAGCGAGGTTACGGGAGTCCGTACGTAGCTAAATTCATGTTATTGTCCGGGTAGACTTAGGTTCACACCATGCCATAGCTGTACTATTTTAGCTGTCCCTTGCCTATTAATTTCCTTAATTTTACATTACGACTTGAGACTAGACTTGCGTAGAGTGATAGACTTGTTATGGTAGATATTTGACAGGCTTCATGATTAGCCGCGAAATAATTGAACTCCTCTTACAAATTTCTTCCACATTATGCATTTTCATCGAAAGGTTTCCCTTAAAACATATAACTCACACGTGTATTCATGAATGGTGTCAAGGACCCGTTAAAGCTTCTTATTCTAATGGGATCGGGTCGTTCACCTTGGCAGTATAATAGATACATCTATGGTTCGTGTCATTCGACCCTCGGCAGTGCGCACATTATTATGGGATCAGGTCGTTCGCCTCTGCATGATTATGTATCACACTCTAATGGGAGCGGGCCATTCGCCTCGGCAATATAATAAATGTATCTATGGTTCATGTCGTTCGACCCTTGGAAGTGCACACATTATGATGGAATCGAGCCGTACGCCTCATATTTCTATAAAATACTCTTATGAAATCGTGCGTAATAATTGACAAAGAGCTAGTATATATGTGGGTTTTCCTGATTTGAACTGTGATGACCTATCTAGCGAGGTCTATTATATATATTCTGATGGAGGAGGTAACTACTAGCTGAGATATTGAGTAGAGGAGAATTGTACCACGCATTTATACTTGTTACTTCGTTACTCTGACCCACATTTGTTTACTTCTATTGTTTCTGTCTTATTAGACCACTAGTAAGTGTCGATGTCGACCACTTGTCACTACTTCTATGGGGTTAGGCTAGATACTTACTGGGTAGGTGTTGATTTACGTACTCATGCTACACTTGCAGCACTTATTGTGCAGGTACATATATGTTCGTTGGTCTTTCAGGCACTGAGGCGCAGGTATTGAGGGGACTTTACTGTGATCTACATTTCATGTTACGATCCGCAGCCTACAGAGTCTCCATCAGAGTTATTTATATTCTCCTATCTAATTTGTATTCCAGAAAGATGTTGTATTTTATTATATTTCCTAGTCGATGCTCATGCACTTGTAACACCGGGTTTTGGGGGTTCCTACATGTTGTTCATCATTGTAGTTCGTGTAAATATATCATTCACCCTATAAATTCTATTTCATATTATTTAATTAATGAAAATTATGATTTCAAATTACTAAAATGAGTAAGTAAGTTGATAGATCATTGTTGGCTTGTCTGACAACGGTGTTAGGCGCCATCACGACCTTCAGCGGATTTTGGGTCGTGACAGCATACATTGGAAGAAAACCCATCAAATTTCCAACTTTCTCCAATTGGCACCGAAATGACCTACAGACCTCCAAATCAAAACAAAAATCACCATACGGAACTATTCCCAAACTCGGAATCCCAAATGGACATCGATAACATAAAAATCCACTTCAAGCCAAACTTATGAAATTCTTAAACTTTCAAAATGTTAACTTTCCATAATAAACGCCAATATCCTCCCGGGTGATCCGATACTCAACCCAAACATACGCCCAAGACCGAAATCATTATAAGAACCTTCAAATTCCGATTCCGAGGTTGTTTACTCAAAAGTCAAACCTTAGTCAACTCTTCTAACTTAAAGCTTTCGAATTTGGGATTTTCCATCTGAATCAACTCCGAACTTCTCGAAACTCTATTCGGACCACATGTACAAGTCATAATACCTGAAGTGAAGTTACTCAAGGCCTAAAATTGCCAAACGACACGCTAGAGCCCAAAATGACCGGTCGGGTCATTACATTCTACCCTACTTAAACATACTTTTAACCTTGAACGTGCTAGGAACTACTCTGGAGTTGTCCAAGTTCACTGTGCAACACCTTGTGCACCTACCCGTGCCACCACAACCCAGTTGCGCACATTAGCTTGAGCCGGACTAAAGGTCCTTCCTTTTATTTGGTCAATAATCCTTAGAACCAAATTTCAACCTCTGAATGTCTCTACCGAACCTGATTCTAACATACGCACACCGTACAAATCACCACACACCGTACCCAAACACGATCGTACACCTTTTACGGAATTCACTCCATGCCCCGCATAATTCATAAGCCCATAATAACATCCTCATACCACAATAGCTGTAATTTCACAAAACTGATGCCCGCAATACATCTCATGACATATATAAATCCTGCCCTAACTCTCGCAATACTGCCACGACGAAAGAGACATGTATAACTCATAAACACCTGCCGAATCAATAATTCGTGGAGTGTCTCCTCATGAAAAGAACTATTACTCCATTCTGGACTGCTCACCCAGTACAAGCTGCTCAGGAAATAAGCCACCTCAAACACTGACTCAGATCTTATATGACGCCATCAATGCTCCAACAAACTACAACTCGAACATTACACATAAGGAGAAACGAACATTGGAAAATAATTACCCAGCCCGCGTAATGAATAAAACGATCGAACAGATGTTATGAACCTTTCTCAGAGGATGAGAAACAAAATATGCAGGAATAGATATAGGGAACTGTACTCAACATAATAGTGTTGCGGCGTGCAACCCGATCCAATATGACACTTTTGCGGCTTACAACCCGATCCACGTAACATGCACGTGGCGGCGTGCCACCCGATCCAAACAATATACCTGTGGCGGTGTGCCACCCGATCCACACATAATAATCAAGAAGAAAAACACACATCAAGTCGTTTATACTTACGAAATGCCCGAATATCGACCACAAGCACGCCAAGTGCACAATACAAATCCTGGGGAGACGGATAGAGCAATACGCTACGAAACCCAAGCACAACTAAGGTGCGATAAATGACTTGTATCTTAAGAGCCATCCTGCTCATATAACACCACAAGCTACACGGGGCCACAACACACGTGCGAAGAATCAAGCCATCTCACAACCCAAATGGCACAATAGAGGATTGCATGGAATAAATGATGACAGAAATAACATCCAACACTCAAAGACCCTCCATAAGCAACATTATGCTGAATGAACACATCCGATCTGATATAGAGCACACAATCACATTACACCCAACAACGGACCTCAAGCCGATTCTGAGCATAACATACTGAGTCGACAACCTACTAAGGATCCACAATGGCCCCATTCATGACACCCACGAGCAGCCGTCCCAATCTAGAAC
Source organism: Nicotiana paniculata (assembly GCA_005239505.1). NCBI lineage: Eukaryota > Viridiplantae > Streptophyta > Magnoliopsida > Solanales > Solanaceae > Nicotiana > Nicotiana paniculata. The sequence continues at coordinate 78,553 of ML344311.1, read as the reverse complement.
AATCTCCCAGAGTCCACGACCAAAAGAATAGAGCGCCTTCCAGGCATAAACCCCCACATTAACAATAGTACCATAATCTCTGTGCTTGGTTTCAATCTTTAATAGTCAAGTGACTAACATGCCACACTTATACAAATTCCTCTGTGGAATACACTCCCACGACCTTCCGTACCAGGTAGCAAGGTCTGCACCTCCATACCACCAACCTTACAAATTCTGTAAAGCAATTCAAGAATTCACAAATCAATACACAAGGACTCTTACACAGGACACCGTTCTCAAGTGACGCTAAAGAAAATTCCATCTGACTCTGAACATCTGAATTCTTACCTGCTCATCCGAGCTCCTGAAATTCCTCTCAACACCGAACCGCAACCTTAAGTCTTCGCTTTCAATTCCCATGCCGCTCACTGCACCTGTCATGCCGCTATGCGAGAATACCAGAATTCCTCATAACTCCTGAACTGCTAGTAGAATAAACACTTCATTGGCTAGAAAGCCTTTCACTTAGCTCATTTAAGAAGAACCAATGCAACACACAACTGAATTCGCAAATCGCAGTAAATACAAACCTCAAGTCGTGATCTAAGCCGCCATGACTCTTCTTGAATCCATTTACACCACAAGGCCATTTGAATCGAATGCCTCCCAGATCAATCAAGTTATGGTGGTTGCCGAGCATGCGCGTACAACCACAAATCACATGTGTAATTTCACACGCCGAAGGATCTGATCATTGCCACAATCATGCTGATTCAACCATTACTAACCGAGCCAACTTCTTCCAGTTCACTCTTGACTTGCCTTAGAAATAATAGTAGATCCATTAAATAATCATAACGAAACTCAAAAACACTCCTTAACCACACAACGGACCTAAAATCCTTAGGCACTGCACTCTAATTCTTGAACCCACTAGGACCATTGTTGAGAGTCACCCACTTTGACCTAGTCCCAGATATAATCAGAATCCAACGCGTTGCTATAACATGAATGGAAAGGCTAAATATAGTATACATTCATCAAATAATTTGCTCGATTAACCCTGATGTTTTCTTTCCTTAATCATAATAACCCATCAATACACCGATAACCGGAAACAGCACAAGCAAACACCCACGTGATCCAATCGTAGACGGAGGGCTCCCCCTCTTAGTTTAAGCTACCATCATATAATGTAGAGACCACAAAAATTCCTCCTCCTCAATTACCATGATCTCGCACCGTCAACCCGCCAAATTTTTCAAAGTTCTTTTTTTTGTTAAACATTTCATGAACATTCTGAATCATCAGCCACATTCACATATTCGACCTCTTTCTGGGTAGCAAGTAAAATTCTTCGTAGAAGCTTCATCAACATCACGCAACCGCTAAATTGGTCACAGAAGATAACCCCACCTATGGAAATTCCATGCCGACATCTTCCAATGACGTTGCACTAGGTGCAACTACAACAAAATCAATAACCCTCTTGAGCCCATACTCGTCCACCGGCTGTACGAGTCCGTTCATTCCCTACTGACATCAACTGAAAGTTCGACAATACATTCCAAACTCGAAGTCACGTCGTATCCCATAATGAAAATCAAGCTTTTACACCCCTCTTTATTCCAAGCCAACTCATTTATGCCATATTCAATCTTCCTCAGTGTCGTAGTCTCCATCTAAAATAAAATCCATAAACCTAGTCACTTTCCACCACGATTCTCCAAATCGTTCTAAAATTTTCTCAAGGCACGTGGCTATCCTACCAAAAAATTCATATGTTAGTATGCTACTCTCACTTCGGTTAAACAATCTCCTTTAAGCGACTTCTCGACCTCTGCTTTTCATACTTGGCCTACTAGTAATTTAACCACCGCAAGACACCTCTCGCTATTTCCTTCCTCATACTTTGCTGCATAAATGTTGCCTCAAATAAAATCCCTTGCTGCAACGCATGAACTAATAATTTGCTACCAACTCTAAGCCCCTTCGAAGATCATCTCTCTCGATCCATTAGCATTTGAAACACCGATTCAATTCTGAAACCGCTACACACTGCCATCTATGACAACCCCTTCTCAGGAACTATTTTACAACACCTTACCTCGAGGGGAAATCGAAGAAGACCATAAAACCGACGAACCTTAATACATTCAAACAAGGACGACGAACCACTTCGCAGATGAAAATTTCCGCCACGCTCGAAAGTATCAAGTCTTGTTACTTCATCAACCAAACTTGGACATCTATAGTTCGATTGCCTTTCCTCTACTGGAATTAAATGCCAAACCTCTAAGTCATGAACTGAGAAATCCTCCTTTCGAGTCATTCATTGCCACGATCCATAAATAAGCTCCCTACCATTACACCAACACTATGCGATAGCAACACATGAATCATTATAACAATCAGTGCCCAACCTCAAAACCATAGGCAATATTGATATTGGGGTGAGATGACAGAACACCCTTCCACAAGAAGACGATAATAACTTGCTCGAATACGCAGGGAGAAATATCATGCCCCATGTCTGCAGTACCACCACAACATACTCGTCGCTCCAATAAATAACAAGCGTTTCACGTCGCATAAGATTGAGTATGAAGGAAATAAAGGCAATAGCCTCAATGGAATCAAACCGCATGATGAGGAAATCAAGAAGGGAAGTGCTCCTAACAGCCCTGTAGTCTCTCGAAGATAAGTACAAACGTCTCTGTACCGATCCACAAGACTCTACTAGACTTGCTCATGACTCGTGAGACCTAAGTGAACTCACCGCTCTGATACCAAGATGTCACGACCCAAAATTCACTATAGGTCGTGATAGCGCCTAACACCGCCGTTAGGCAAGCCAATGTTGAATTATCAATTTATTTACTCATTTTATTACTTTCGAGATCATAATCTCCACTACTTAAATAGCATAAAATGGAATTTACAGGGGTAAAATGATAATAACTACGTGATCTACAATAACGAACAACCAGTAGAGATCCTTAAAATCAGGTGTCATAAGTGCATGAGCAATTTCTAAGGAGTACAATAATAATACAATGTATGTCCCTAATGTAATAAGACAGAATAACATAAATGGTACAATGGAGACTCGGTGGACTGTGATGCATTGCCTGGAATGCAGCTCATATAAAGTCTCCTCAACGGGTGCGCCCTCGCGCCAAGATGATCATCAAATGAACCAGTTAGATCCTGCATATTTAGTGCAGAAGTGCAACATGAGTACGTAAATCAACGTGTACCCAGTAAGTATCTAGCCTAACCCCGGAGGAGTAGTGATGAGGGGTTGTCGTTGACACTTACTAAAGGTCCAATAAAGCAGTATAATAAAACATAAACAGGTATGAGGCATACGGAAATGATGGGGTAATTCTGTAAGTTACATAATCTTCTAATTCCTTCTTTCAAAACGTAAATTTCTAAATATTGTATTCTACCTTAACGGCCCAGAACATGCCAAGGGTCGATATCAATTAAATAAGGAATACTATAAAAAATGCCGGGCATAGGTGGAAAGATTAGCTCGTAAATATTCGAACTACTAGAAATATAGCACACGTTTCTGCCGAGGTCGTTCGAGCCGACCAAAATAATGTGTACACTGCCGAGGGTCGAGCAACATGAACCATAGATGCATCTATATACTGCCGAGGCATTCGGCCAGCTCTACAAGAAAAGGAAGGAAGTTATCGAATTACGAGACACATGTTTACAATATCGTACATGAGTACAAAATGGATAAAATCTTTACTGTTTCTCAAATAACTAGCCCACAACTCAAAGTGCTAAGGCTTGGCCTAGTATACATATATTTATTTCTAAATTGATTTAAGTTATAACTTTAGTTAATTATGCCAGCAGAATGAATTCAAATAATTCAAATATTACATGATACGATCCTAATTTTACCTGGCCATAAACATGCTTTAGCTACGTACGGAATCTCGCCACCTCGTGCGTACGTATCACCCACGACTAGTTGCACATAATAACAAATATCACCTAGGGATAATTTCCCCCTCACAATGTTAGACATGAGACTTACTTCGCTCCGAAGTTTCATAACCGGCTTCAATGCCACTCAAACCAATGCCCGTCGATCCAAAGCTATTCAAACAATGTGCAAATCAATCAAAATATATTCTAATACCCATAATTAATAATTTTAAATAGTTCCCAACTCTGCTCGAAAAGTTGATAAAATCAACCCCCAGACCCACGTGCCCGGATTTCGAAGATTTTCGAGGATAAACATTACCCATAACACCAAAAACTCAAATATATAATTTATTCCAAATTCTATGTCCAATTTCGTGGTCAAAATTCAAAATTACCAATTTTTAGGTTTTTCTTTAGTATCCCAAATTTTTACTAATTCCCATGTTCAAATCCATGTATAATTCATGTATTTAACTCAAAATGTGAAGGAATCACTTACCTAGTGATGGTTACGAAGAAGATCCTCCAATATCGCCCCAAGCTCGGCTTCTATTGAAGATTTGAGATAAAATGAGCAAAAATCTGTTTTGCAAACTTATACACTGCCTAGGCGACCTTTCTTCGCGAACACGGCAAGTCCCTCGTGTTCGCGAAGGCTAAAAAAAATAGCCCCAAAAATTTCCTCTACATGTTCGCGACCTCATCGTCATGTTCGCGAAGCCTTCCGACCTCTGCCCTTCGTGTTCGCGAGCCACGAGCTGCATTCGCGAAGGCTTAACGCTAGGCAAGCCCCATCTCTCCTTCCTCTTCGCGTTCGCGTTCGCGTTCGCCTAGGCTTCCCCAGCTTCTGCTCCGCGTTCACGTCTCCTGCATCGCGCTCGTGATGGGCAAATCCAAGCAGCCCAAAAATCCTTCTTTGCGAACGCGTCTCTTCCCCCGCGTTTGCGAAAGACAACACCAACACCAGTAAACCAACAACAACTTTTCATCCAAATTTGGTCCGAAACACACTCGAGGCCCCCGGACCTCGTCCAATCACACCAACCAGTCCTAATACATAACACCAACCTGCTCGAGGCCTCAAATCACATCAAACAATGCTAAAACGACGAATCACATCCCAATTCAAGCTTAGTGAACTTTAGAACTTCAAACTTCTACATTCGACGTAGAGACCTATCAAATCAAGTCCGATTAACCTCAAATTTTGCACACAAGTCATAATTGACATTACGAACCTACTCCCACTTCTGAAATTAAAATCTGACCCCGATATCAATAGGTCCATTACCGGTCAAACTTCCCAAAAATCATCAAATTTCCAACTTTCGTTAATTAACGCCGAAATGATCTACAGACCTCCAAATCAATGTCCGGACACGCTTTTAAGACAAAAAATCACCATACAGAACTATTCCCAGACTCGGAATCCCAAACAGACATTGATAACATAAAAATCCACTTCAAGCCAAATTTATGAAATTCTTAAACTTTCAAAATGTTAACTTTCCATAGTAAAAGCTGAAAATATCATTTGTATATATTTGTAAGTGATGTGTTCCTTTTCATCTCTGAAATTACTATCAAAACTTCCTCTCTTAAAATAATTCTGATACATATCAACAACTTTATGTAAAAAGATAGTTTTTATAACTTAAATACAAATTTCATACAATGATTCATATATTATACGACTATTTTTCAACTTTCACGCAATATTCAAATAAATATATATATAATTACAAAAGAATACAACTTAAATACAATTTACATACAACTATAATACAATTTTATACGTATATCTTGTCTTTTTCTTCTTCCGAAATTCAACCAAAATCAAGTCTAATCTTCACTAAACACCCTAAAAATTGAGATATAAACTCCAAAGAATATTTTCAATTGTTTGCAACAACACGCAATCTAAACAAATAATAATTTTTGAAAATCCAAATTCGAATTCAAAGTTTCGAAATTTTTTAATGGTTGTCAATGGCGGAGAATCAAATACCTTCAAAGTTTATTGATTGACAATTTTAATTCGTACATCAATTGTGCAAAATGAAAGGAATTGCTAAGTTAAAACTCTATATTATAACAATTGAAATTCATTGATGAATTTCCTGAGGAAAAATAGATGAAATTAGAGAAAAACAAAGGAAGAAAATTGGGAAAGAACAGAAAAAGGGGAGAAAGAGAGAGTGACGGAGAGGGAGAAAGAGAGACAAGAGAGAGCGAGTGTAGGATGGGGATTACCTATTCAGTTCCTAATATAAATGGATACTCATTTAAAACTAATTTGTATATAATTGATAAATTGTATATGTCCATGTAATTAAGTTAAAACTTGATTAGGAAGGGTAATAAAGTTTCATATATAGTATATGAAGGTAAAAATCTCATAAAAAATTACACAAATCGTGGACTTCCCTTGTTGGAAAAAGAAACCTTTCTCCTACTTTTTTGTATTCTTTTTGTTGTCTTAATATTTTCTTTTCTTATTAGGAAAAGATATCAAACACTGAATTATATTTGGACAAAACTTGTTTGGATTTCGAACTCCTAAATAGTAGAAAAGTTTTTTGAGTTTGCAATTTTATCTAATGTAAAATATATTTTTCAAGGGTAAAAAAACGAATGACATTTTACTAAGAGTTTTTCTATTTTTAATATAATATAAATACAAATATAAATAGATAAATATAAATTAGGCAAGAGTTTATGGTGGTGCACAAGTATTAATCACACAAGTATATATTCGTTCTTAATGATCAAGAAACTAAAATCATATGTTCGCGATGCACATATAACGTCACTTGATACTTGTGCTCGAGTAATAACATGTTTGGCCAACTTTTTTCTTGGCCAAAAGTTTCTTTTTGTCCAAAGTGCTTTTTTATTTCAAAGTTAAGGTATTTGGCCAAGTTTTCTGAAAGTAAAAAAATGCTTTTGAATAGAAGCAGAAACAGTTTTTGAGAAACAGAAAAAAATAGTTTCTCCCCAAAAGTACTTTTGAGAAAAATACACTTAGAAGCACCTTTTAAAAGCTTGGACAAACACTAATTGCTGCTCAAAAGTATTTTTTAAATTGATTAGCCAAACACAAACTGCTTCACACCAAAAATATGTTTTGAAAAGCACTTTTGAAAAAAACACTTCTCAAGTAAACAGGCTATAAAACAATAAATAAATCATAGTGAAGCCCTATAAGTTGAAGAAAAACTAGATTAAACACCACATTGGTAAATCGAACCAGGATAAAATCTGAGTTGTCTTCTTTTTTGAATTCTTAATAATTCTTATTATTGACGGCTAGTAACTTAATTGTTTAATTAGCTATAAGTTTTGTTTGTGCTAATTGCTCAGAAGAACAATGTCTTATTGTCCAAAGTTGAATTTTACCTTTTGTTAAATACCCGATGAACATCATAAATCAACTGCTAAACCAAATCCAAAGTGGTCCTCAAGTGTCGAACAAAATAGATCATAGGGTTAAAATGTTTCAACAACGTTACTTCGAGGGACAAAGAATAAATTTTACTAGTGTCACACTAATAAACTTTCCTTGGATTCCTCTATTGAACCTATACCTAGTTGAAATTTACCTTAACCCTTACGCCAAATAAGAAAGAAAAATCCATTTCCTCATCCTCTGTGATCTAATGGCTTCACTTGTTTCAACCCTCTGTATCTTCTTCTTCTTGTTCTTCAATATAATTCTTAACCCAGGTAAATTTTGTTTACTTTTTTTACTCTTTGCATTTCAGACACAAAATTAAAAAAAATAAGAAAAGCTAAACTTTGACTGCTTTTTTACAGTTCATGCTCAAGTGATCTTTGAAGATGGTTACTCAGTTAAGACAGTGATTGATGGCAACAAGATCAAAATTAACCCTCACTCCATAATTCCTGTACTGGGTGCTGCCAATTTCATCATTCTTGATTCTACTGCCAGTACTTTTTACACATTATCATACAACAAAAACTCTGGTAAATTTTATAAAGATTAAATTTTTTCCCCTCTATTTGGTGAAAAGGGTTAATTTTTCTGAAGTGGGATTGTTCAGTGTCTTGGGATAATTTATGGGTATGTTTCATATACCACAAATAGTAAATTTGATAAAAATTGGGTTTTTATTGAACTATTTGGAGAAAGGCTTGATTTTTATGAAGTTGGGGTTGTTGCAGAATTGGGTTAGTTCAGTTTATTGGGGTAATTTATGGGTATGTTTCATGTACCAAAAATAGTAAATGTGATAAAGATTAGATTTTGATTAAATTATTTTGGAGAAATAGTTGATTTTTATGAAGCGGGATTGTTGCTGAGTTGGGTTAGTTCCATTTATTGGAACAATTTTTGGGGTTAGTTTGGTTTATTGGGACAGTTTTTGGGTATACATCATGTAACAAAGACTCGTGCAAACGTGATAAAGATTGTAAGTTTGTAGCTTTATTTTTTCTAGTTGTGGGAAGGGTTGATTTTTATGAAGTGGGATTGTTGCAGAATCGTGTTATTTCATCTTGATAAAATATTTGGGTATTTTGCAGAATTTTCTATTTCGAAGTTAACTGGTACTGATACTGTGGGCTATGTGGATGGTTCTCTGGATAAGGCTAAGTTCAACAAACCGAAAAGCTTTGCTGTTGATTCAAAAGGGAATGTTTATGTTGCTGATATTAGGAACAAACATGCAATTAGAAAGATTAGCAAATCAGGTATCTAGATATCCTCGTGATAATTTCTTATTTGGGGTATTTTGTCTAGTCTTACTGGTCATGTTTGATCTGGCTTAAAGGGTTTTCCATTGAAAGAATGTTATACTAGAGATTCATATCTGGTATTTGGTTAGGGTAAATAGTTGTTAGACTATGATAGTGATGGGGGTTGAGGGTGGGGAGCCATTAGACCGGTGTTTACTGATGCTTATATGTAACAAACAGTGAAAATAACTTCGACACATTTATATCCCGTTTGGCTTAGCTGAATTTATGTAGATTTTAAGCAGCAAGCCAAAAAATACTTTTTAAGTGTTGGAGTTGATTTTATAAACGAGTGTCTAATTCAATTATATATTTGCTTGTGCTTGTAATGTTAATGGGGTGATAATGATCATTTTAGGGAGACTATTCAGATAACCTTAAGATAATTTGAATATCAAATTTGTTTTCGTAAAAGGTGCACCTATATTTCTAAATTGACTCGAATACAAAGAGCGAAAAATATTCATATGATTACAATCATCAAGCGTTGCAAATTTTATTAATAATCATACCATGAAAAACCATCCAACAGTTATCGCTTTGTTTTTCCAAATTTTCCACATTTATATTCTTAGTTACTGAAGATGTAGCAACATCGCGAATATATCTTTCATCCTCAGCTGCTCAGAATGCATATTCACATCATATTTCTTTCTCGTATAATTGTGAATATTCATAGTAGCAAGTACATATCCCCTTGAATGTTTTTGAGTGTCAATGTGATACTAATGCGTGTGTCCTAAGATAGACTACCTTGCCTTCCGAACCCAAACGTCTGCTCTAACATATTTCTACGGGAAAAGTGCAAATAATTAAATTCTTTTTACATTCTATTGGTGTTCGCAATTGTTGTATGGCAACATGACATAATTCTGCTAGGTGGTATCTTATCTCCTTTGTATGGAATCATATATCCGCTCATGTGCGGGTATCCTGCATCAACTAGATAATATTTGTTCCCAATGAATATAGAAAGTTGAGCTCTGGTCTATGAAAAGTCTCACCAAATATGTGACTATTTTGAGCTACTCTTACCCAGCCCACGCAAATATAAAGCACATATTTAAGTCTACAACAACAACAAAAATACTTTTGAGTTATGTAACCTTTACTTCTAATATATGGTATTTCTCGACCTTAAGTTATTCTAGCTTTCACATGTGTGCAATCAAGTACTCCTTTGTAATCCTATAAATTTATATGTACAAATTTAGCTTAAGTTTGTAGCACTGTGAAAATTATGAAAGTTATTTAAAAAACGTTATTTACTTTATAGAAATGGAGATATCGTCGGTTACATGACCTGTGATCTCCTATACATCATTATAATTTATATGTTCTAATAATATCTCTTGCAAGCTTAGTAACGGATTTTAAACTATGAATTGTTTCTCTGTTGATGTCATCCCATCCTAAACTTGTCTCCTTTTCGCCAGCTGCTTAAAGAGAATCCATCCCCTTTTACCATTCGGATTACGTGAAATCCAAATGATCTCTTCTTAAGCCTTTGAGAAAGAGGTGACAAGTTTAGCCAGGAGAGATGATTCATAGACGCTTTCATAGTTTTTTAAAGGTCATTGGAAATCTTGCAAGAGATATTATTACAATACACATAAATTATAATGATTGTGGAGATCGCAAGCCATGTAATTACATCTCACTTTCTTTAAAATAAGTAACGATTTTGAATTAAACATACTTTATTATGCTTTTACAATTTTATCATTCACTTCTACATACTTAAGTTAAAATTTGTATATGCTTACAGGATTGCAGGGTAGAATTTGATGGCGCACATACAAAAACTAAATTATTATAAGTTTAAGAGATATCATAGATTGGACACAGATGCTATCCAACTCATAATGTTTTTCTTGTTGTAGACTATAATATGTGCTTTATGTTTGTTGGGTGGGGAGGAGCAACTCATGATTTTAGTATATTTGGTGAGGTCGTTCGTAGACTAGAGCTCAACTTCTCACATCAATTAAGAAACAAGTATTATCAAGTTGATGTGGGATATTCATACATGAAGGGATATACTGCTCTATATAAAGGAGATAAGGTGAGATACAACCTAGAAAAATTTTGTGGCGGTGCAACACGATAATTATAAACACTAAGAGTACGTGAAGAAAAATTAACTATCTGTATTCTTCTTGTAGAAATATTGTAGAGCTGGCATTTGTGATTCGAAAAGCATGACAGTCTATCTTGCGGCACATACATTATTATTACACTAACACTCAAAACAACATTGTACTTGCTACTATGGTCATTCACAATTATATTAGAAAGAAATGCAATGTGGATGATACATTCTGCATAGCTAAGAATGAGAGATATGTTTTTGTTGTTGGTAAATCTTCAAGAGCTGACTATATAAATGTGAAGAAAAAAGTGATAACTATTGAATGGTTTTTTATAATATGATTGCTAATGAAATTTGTAATGCTTTTAAGTATATGAATATTTTTTAGTCTTTGTATTCGAATCAATTTAGTAATATATTTTTGGTGCACCTTTTTTATGTAAACAAATTTGATATAAATTTATGTAAGTGAACTAGGAATTCATGCTTGAATAGCTACGCCTAATCATCAATCTCACATGCTCTCTGATCTAATATCTTAAAACTAAATAAAATGTACTAGAATTTTTTGTTTATATTAAGTAAAAATTCTATTATAAAAAAGCATGTGACATTGAGAAACAAGTAGTATAATTTATTTCTTTACAATATTTTAAAGTAGTTTGTCGTACATTTTATAAAAAATTCATCAGCACAAGGGATTCCTGAAATTATTTCTTTTTGCAATTTGGGTAGCTATTTTGGCATTAAAAAATGCCTGCTTTGTTATTGCTATGCATGGGACAACTTAGATCCAAGTCGATAGCAATATCAAATATTACTGAAATTTAAGACCAAATATCTTTCTAATTCAACCACTTCAATTAAATAACTCATATTTATTAAAAATTATCTTATGATTGAAAGTGCATTGAAACATAAATTATTTCGTATTTAGAATTAAAAATCTTGTAGTAATCACTATTTTATAGTGTTAACAAATTTAAGGATATTTTACTAAACACATCATAATAACTTATTTTCAGTTTCAGCACTTCTATCTCAACATGTAACTGCTTGTTTATAGAACCAATACCATCACTTAAAAAGTGTTTTTCAGCACTTGATGCTTAAAAGCTACTTTAATTCAGCTAAGCCAAATGAGCTATAAGGTTGCCAAACACCCCAATAAGCTAAAAACACTAAGTTTGACCGGCTTTTAAACCTATCCAAAACTAGCTCTTAGAGGGCAAGTGAAAAGTGACCTAACGCTCTAACTTGTTTTCCCCATTTGATTGAAGATTATTTCTTGGGGGATATATTAAGCTCCACCACTAAAGCCCCTATATCCGAGAGCCTATTGCTGGGACTCTTTCTTTCTCTGCTCCCTTGATGGACTCAAACCCTCAACCTTATTGTTGGATGTGGAGGTCTCTACCACTAAGCTATCCACTCCTGGTCAGTGTAAGTTTTTTTACATGGCGATAACATCCTCAATGAGTTCTTCAACCCAAAATAAGACAATGGTTTTATCAATGGCAACATTTCTGCTATGAAACATTTTATGTCATATTAAATAGGATCTTTGTATTTTGGGTAACAAGTGACAGGATAAGGTGGAGAGACTTGAGGAGAACCCATATGCTAGGGTTATGAAAAAAGATGATGTTGATAAAAACAGCATTAGAACATTTTCTGTATGTCTTTAGAAATTGGTGTGCTGTTAGATGGTGTTGGTTCATGTTTGTTGAAGGTCAAGAATAGTACTGCTTCGGAAAGGGAACAGCAAACTTCATGGATGAGTAAGAGGAAATGCAGACTTTCTTGTTCGAAGACTACTTGGAAAGCAGGCTATTCACCCTCTAACACAGCTTTCTAGGCATACACTTGGAATTGCTGATTTCAAGCGACAAGAGATGATGCCCCCCAGGACAGCAACTGGGTGCTGGGTAAATATAACTGTTTGGACAAAGAAGTTGGGCATGCGGCCACTAGTTGTTGACTATAATTTTAATCCATGTTAGCTGCCGGTGGTGTAATGTGTAGCCAACCACAATTTATGCTTCTCATGTTTGTTGAAAATATGCTGTACACTATGGTTTATAAGCATGCCTTTAAGGGTCTTATTAAGCAACTTCTTACTATGACTCTCTGGTGTTTCTCTTCTTCAACAATCTTTTTCTATTAAGGGGGAGTTATAGTACAGAGAGTTTTCCTCAGGGAAGGTGATCAATTGTGTATTATTTTGCTTGTTTACTAACGTAACTGTCAAATGGTGGGTGATATTACACGGTAACTATAAGTTAAGCTGCTTCAGTAATATTTGTTTTATTATTATCATCATGTTGGATTCTGATGGAACTCCTTAATGAACGATGATATCAGGTGTTACTACAATAGCAGGAGGTTATTCACTAATACCAGGCCGTGCTGATGGACCTGGATTAAATGCCTCATTTTCAGATGATTTTGAACTTTCTTTTGTTCCTGAGAGATGCACTTTAATGATCTCTGACCGTGGCTCTAAGTTAGTCCGCGAAATGCAGCTTAAGGCCGAGGATTGCTCAAGAGATTCTCATTCTGGTAATACATTCAACTAAGCATACATTGCTCATTTTTGAATTGTGTTTGTCCCCCTTATTGTGATTTTGAGGTTGGAATTGCTCATCAGTTTCTTCAGTCTAAAAGCTTGTGGATTGGTTAGTGCACAACATGACTATGAGTGTTCCATAAACCTTTTGTTAGTGTCATTTCTTAGTTGTTCCTCACTTTCTACATTGTGCTTTTGAATGCCAATTTTTCCTTTTACCTGAAATAAGATACTTTAACATATGTAACATTTTCCAGCTCTAAGAGCAGTTTCTACATGGTTCTTAACCGTGGGGCTTCCCTGCTTGGTCTGCTTGATTCTCGGGTTGGTCATTCGTCCTTATGTTATCCCAAATGTAAGTATTGATAGTGGTCGGTTTTTGAGTTCCAGTGATGTGACAAATGCTCACATATTCTCTAATGGAACTTTCTAGACAGGAACACAACAGCCATCTTCAGCGCAACATGACATGGAAGCACTTCCTAATCAGTCTGGAGAGACAAGTTCTGATGTTCTGCTTCGGCATCAGAAGCGTAGTTGTTGACTCAAAGATCTATTTACTCTTAAGGAAGCTCGTGTTGCTTACTTCCTCCCATCTGCGCCTAATGTTTAGTCCTAAAGTAGTAGTATGCCAGACTTCTCGTAGACAGGTGGCTCCTCTCTTAAATTTTGATGACTCTGAAAGCAAAGAATCAGCAAAATCACCGGTGGTAGCTAACATTTTGGAGGATTTGATAACTTTTGATGGAAGTTTAGTTAACTCCGAGCTGACTACTAATCAAGATGATGCGGTGAGCAAAAGTACCGATATTTCTGTTGTAGATAGCATGATACTAGCTAATCTAAAAGGGTTTGCAGAGCAGGGGATTGCTTCTTCAGGACCTGAAGTTTCACAGAGCATTTCGAGCTTAGTTAACCGAAAAAAGAAACTTAGTGAAGTCTAGTAGTAGTAGCACTAATGTATTACTATTAACTTTGCAACTGTTCTGAAAGTAAGTCTATCTGCTACCACTTTCATGTACATAGTAGGGAAAGCATGACTCGAGCCTTTTCTGAGTTATTATTTCTAGTCTGTGTTTCTTGTTTCAATGAAGTGAGGTGCCTCGTATGGAAAAAAAAAACTATGAGCCCGTTTGGATTAGCTGATAACTAGCTGATAAACATTAGGGGCTGAAAAGCACTTTTAAGTGTTGAAACTGATTTAATAAATAAGCAATTACATATTTGGATAAAAGTACTGAAATTGATAATAAGTTGCTGCAGTATTTGATAAAAAAGTGCTGATAAGTTCTTTTTGTGTTAAAATGATTTAAATAACCTTAGAACTGTTATTTCAAAAATTTAGATTTCGGATCGATTCAAATACAAAATATTCTATTTGTCATTTTATTTTAAATACAGTTGTGTTTAGGATAATTTTTATGATAAATATAATTTATTTTATGATAAGCATATAATCATAAGTTATCATAATTAATAAATTGACAAAAATTTCTCAGTAAAAAATAAACCTAAATAGGACAAAATATTTGAAGAGAAACAAACATTGTTTTCATCACCATAACACTTAGAAAGCAATACACCAAAATTTGATATGTCATTTATTACGTAGAGTTCAAAGATTAATACACAATAACATTGATACAAATATACAAAGGAATAGAGAATTTGCTCAACTNGGGGGGGGGGGGGGGGGGGGGGGTTGGATTGAAAAATACATTAGGTAGTGATTATCGATGTAAAAGTTTTGTTCTAAAAAGGAATATTTAAGGATAAATAGTAAAAATCTTGGTCAAACTTAAAGTGCTTATAAGCTAAAAATTCATAAGTTGGGGGTGACCAGCTCAACTTTTGGCTTATTCCGCTGCTTCAAAACAATTACATCTCAATTTCAAATAAATTAGGTTGATTATACTTTTCTCACTATCCATGATGTGGGAACCCCAGCTCTGCTCTCTCGCTTCCAGGTGCAACGTGGTGGAACCCATAACGTATTTTGCGTCACATAAACACATGTTTAGGTGAGCATGTCCTAACATCAGTTATATTGTGAGGATTTTTCATGAATTAACATGTTTTAAGCTAGTTAGTTATTAATGAACGGCAATCCTTTCCTTTTCACAAGATTTGATTGCACATACAACAAAGATAAACAAGTATAATATTACGGACAGGCGGATTTACATGGAGGTGTAAATGCTCCCGTCCCTAGATTGTGTATAGCACTATAATTCTTGTGGTAAAATACTTAAATATATCTGAGTGAACCCGTGCGCAAGACACCACTTTAGTCCATTTGTTGTTGTGTGCCCCCTTGATTGTCCAGATTATGGGTTCGAATCCCCTGTCGTGTAATTTTATCCGCCTTTCTGTTTCCCTTTACATTTTATCTTTTCTTTTTCAATAGCCCGTCTTTCTTTTAGCTCTTTGTTTTTGGTTCCATTTTGTGGTTCTTTTTTTTAAATTTTTTTTGTTTTTTCTTTCTTTTATATTTGTGTTATAGAATAAAAGTAATTAGTAAAATATAAATAAGAAACAGAGATAGAAAGAAAGAGTAATTTACTTCTTTTTTTTGTGTCTTTTCACTGTCATTTACATAGACTTTTATCGGCAAAAAAGCGAAGACTACTATAGTAAAATAATATAAGAGATGGACATATAGTATGAAAATCCATTCACAAATTATTCATACATGAACTTCATCCACATACTATTTACAATATTCCCCCTTGGATGGTCATGTAAAAAGAATATGCATCATTAAGAGCTTAATAGGAAATTTGGGAAGTATATAGTTATTTGTAATTCACATTACTTGCTGCCTCATTAAGAACATTACCAGAAAAATCAAATGGGGCAAAACTTAGTTAAGAAGAAAGAGTACAACACGTATTTTTATTCCCCCTGATTAAAATATCACTTAAGATCTCGGGACACAGCATTCCAATCTTTCATATTAACTTCTCAAATGCTGAGGTTGGCGATGTCTTAGTAAACAGATCCGCCAAATTATCACTTGAATGAACTTGTTGAACTAAATTTTACCATTCTTTTGAAGATATCATGAGTGAAGAAGTATCTGGTGAAATATGTTTTATTTTGTCTCCTTTAATGTATCCTCCCTTTTAGTTGAGTTACACATGCAACCTTCATACTATGTTGTTGAATATTTCCTTTAACAGAAAGACCACATGTTTCCTGAATGTGTTGAGTTATTGATCTCAATTAAATGCATTCTCGACTTGCTTCATGAATGTCTATTATATATGCATGATTTGAATAAGTACCAACAATAGTCAGTTTCGTTGAATGCCGTAATATGGTTGTACGAGACATGTAAATAAGTAGCCTGTCTGAGATCGAGTTTTATGTAGACCAGATATCCTGCATCCGTATAACCAACTAATGCTGATCTGGATTCATTTGAACAAAATAAACTCATATCAATGGTGCCTCGCAAGTATCTGAATATATGCTTAATACCATTCCGGTGTCTTTGTGTTGGGAAAGAACTAAATCTTGCTAACAAGCTTACTAAGAAAACTATATCTGGTCGAGAATTATGACAAGCTATATTAATGCCCGAGTTGCCCTAAGATATGGTTATTCGGGCCCAAGAAAATCTTCATCATTTTTATAAGGTCGAAATGGATCTGTATTTATATCAAGTGATCTTACAATCATCAGGCCACTCAATGGATGTGCTTTACGATATTTTCGGTGTATGTTGACTGATGGACAACTATTACATCTTTCATATACTCAATTTTTAGACCATAACCCGGAAGATTTCACCATTTTTGTTCTTCAAGTCAAGAGCACCAAAAGGTGTTACATGCACTACCTCAAAGGGCCAAACGTAACCGGGAGTTGAAGAGAAGGACCAAATCACCTCCTTAAATTCCTTGTTTCGGGAATACTTGTCGTGAAAGTATTTCATCTTCGTCTTGTACAATGATGATCTTGAATAGGCATAAAATCGGAATTCATCTAGCTCATTGAGTTGTTCCACCCGGAGATTTGCTGCAACATCCCACTCAAGATTTAACCTCTTCAAGGCCCACATGGCTTTATGTTCTAGCTCAACCGGCAAATGACATGCTTTACCAAACACCAACCTGTCTGAGACATACCGATTGGAGTCTTAAATGCAGTCCTATAAGCCCACAACGCATCATCTAGCTTCCTTGACCAATCTGTGCTATTGGCATTCACAGTTTTTGACAAGATGCATTTGATTTCCCTATTTGAAACCTCCACTTGTCCACTAGCTTGGGGGTGATAAGGAGTTGAGACCTTGTGATTGACACCATATTTTGCAAGCAAAGTGTCAAATTCTCTATTGCAGAAATGAGACTCCCCATCACTGATAATTGCCCGAGGAGTACCAAACCGTGTGCAAATGTTCTTCTTGAGGAACGCCACTACACTTCGGGTTTCGTTGTTGGGAAAAGCCACGGATTTGAACCACTTGGAAACATAATCAACCACCACTAGAATGTAAGTATTGTCACATGAACTCACAAAAGGCCCCATGGATTCTATGCCACACACGTCAAAAATGTCAACTTCAAAAAAAGTTGTAAGAGGCATTTCATCCTTCTTTGATATTCCCCCAGCTCTCTGACATTCATCACATCTCTTAACAAGCTCACTTGCATCTCTATACAGGGTTGGCCAATAAAAACCACAACTAAGCACCTTGGAAGCAGTCCTCACCCCACTATGATGACCACCATAGGAAGAGGAATGACAAACATCAAGTATGCTCATTTGTTCCTCCTCTGGGACACACCTGCAAATCACTCCATCATTGCAAATCTTGAACAAGTAGGGCTCGTCCCAATAATAGTCCAAACTATCCCGTTTGAGTTTCCTCCTTTGGTTAGAAGAAAGCTCACACGGGACTATGTCGGTTATAAGGAAATTAGCAACATCCGCAAACCAAGGCATATCATTCAAAGAAACCGAGAGGGGTTGCTCATCCGGGAAAGCATCGTTAATTTCAATACCATCTTTGGGTCTCCCTTTCTCTTCTAAATGGGACAAATGATCCGCAACCTAATTTTCACTTTCTTTCCTATCAATGATCTCGAGGTCAAATTCTTGAAGCAACAAAACCCATCTCATCAATATAGCTTTTGAGTCCTTTTTGGTCATCGAATACCGAAGCGCCGCGTGATTGGTATGAACAATCACTTTGGCGCCCATGAGATCAGGCCTAAACTTCACCACTTTGGAGAAGTCTTTGATGAACCTTCGGTAGAACCCCGCATGCCCAACAAAGCTCCTAACTCCCTTGACGGAAGTAGGAGGAGGTAGCTTTGAAATCACTTCTGTCCTTCCCTTGTCCACTTAGATTCCATTCTTTGAGATCTTATGGCCGAGGACAATGCCTTCCTCGACCATAAAGTGGCATTTTTCCCAATTGAGCACAAGATTTGTCTCTTCACATCAGGTTAGCACCTTGTCAAGATTTTCCAAACATTATTCAGATGAGTCTCCAACCACACTAAAATCATACATAAAGGCTTCAAGGAAGTCCTCCACCATGTCCCTAAATATGGCTATCCTGCACCGCTGAAATATAGCGGGTGCGTTACACAATCGGAACGACATCCGAGAGAATGCAAAGGTTCCATATGGGCAGGTGAAGGTTGTTTTCTATTGGTCTTCTGGGGCTATGAGAATCTTATTGTAACCTCAGTACCCATCCAAGAAACAATAGTAGGCCCGCCCGACAAGTCTGTCTAACATCTGATCAAGAAAGGGCAATGGAAAATGATCTTTTCGAGTCACCTTGTTCAGCTTTCTGTAGTCCATGAATACCCTCCATCCGGTCATGGTCCTAGTAGGGATCAACTCATTCTTCTCATTTTTCACCACAGTCATACTCCCTTTTTTCGGCACACATTGCACTGGTGAAGTCCATGCACTGTCTGAGATTGGATAGATAACCCTTGCATCAAGCCATTTGATAATCTCCTTTTTTACAACCTCTTGCATAGCCTCGTTCAACCTCCGTTGATGTTCCATAGACGGTTTTGCATCATCCTAAAGTATAATTTTATGCATGCAAAATAAGGGGCTTATGCCCCGAATATCAGCTAAGGTCCATCCAATTGCCTATTTTCTTCTTTGCAACACTTCAAGAGTGGAATTTACCTGCTCTTTGTTAAGAAATCAGAAAGAATAACAGGTAATGTAGAAGAAGGGCCTAAGAATTCATACCTGAGGTGTGATGGGAGAGGCTTCAACTCCAATGTTGGTGGCTCCTCGATCGAGGGCTTTGTCGGTGGAGTCTTTCGATTTTCCAAGTCCAATGAGAGCTTACGGGGACCATAAGAGTAGGATCACATCCCTTGCAAGGAATTTGCACATTAAACCAAGCCATCCTTTACATCATCCTCATGGTTCATCAAAACAGCTTCCATAGGATCTTCCGCATTGATCATTGCACTTGTATCATCAATTATCACTTCCGTCACAAGATCCATAAAAGAGAAAACCTCAGTATTATTCGGCTGCCTCATTTATTTGTACACGTGGAATACAACCTTTTCATCTCCCACCCGGAAGGTGAGCTCCCCTACTTCCACATTAACTAAGGCCTTCCCTATTTCCAGGAAAGGCCCTCCCAAGATTATAGGCACCTCATAGTCGACTTCGCAGTCAAGAATCACAAAATCAGCGGGAAAAATAAACTTGTCGACGCATACAAGAACATCATCAATAATACCAAGAGGCCTCTTCATTTTTCTATTCTCCATTTTCAATCTCATTGAAGTCGCCCTCGGTTGACCAATACCCAAAGTCTTGAATACGGAGTAAGGCATCAAATTTATACTTGCTCCCAAATCGCACAAGGCCTTTGCAAACTCCGCACTCCCAATGGTACAAGGAATGGTAAATGCGTGGGGATCTTCAAGATTTGGAGCCATCAAGTGCAAAATTGCACTAACTTGATGAGTCATTTTGATGGTTTCGCAATCCATAGATCTATGTTTTGTCACCAAGTATTTCATAAACTTGGCGTATCCCGGCATTTGCTCAAGATCTTCTACCAAGGGCACATTGATTGACAAGCTTTTCATCATCTCAATAAACTTCTTCAATTGGTTTTCATTCTTTTTCTTTGCAAGTCTCTGAGGATAAGGTGGAGGAGGCCTTGGCAAAGGAGCCTTGGCTTTTGGAACTACCATTTCCGGTATGTCTGTTACGTGTTCCCTAGGCGGGTTCACGTCATTTTGAATCTCCTTCTCATTGTCATGAATGTCAATCCTCACTTCCTCATTCAAATTCTCTTCACTCACTTGCTCATCAACTATTGGAACATCATCATTTTGCACTTCAACATCATCACTCACAATCTTCTTTTGCTTGGAGGTACTTGCTTCACCACCTCTACCGCTCCTTGTGGTCACCGCCATAACATGGCCTGTATTGTTCCCGCCCTTCAAGTTTAATACCGTGTCACTTGGTAGACTCCTTTAGGATGAGTGTTCAATTCTTGAGAGATTTGACCCATTTGTACTTCAAGATTACGGATGGAAGTAGTGTGGGAGGCAATCTGAGCATCGGAATCGGTAGTCCGTTCCATCATCTGTTCGGATCACCTTGAGGAACATTCGCCCGACTCTGCCAAGCTGAAGAAGTGTCATCCAATTCATCAAGTATGTCACAAGCCTCGTCATAAGTCAGCTTCATAAAATTACCCCCTGCTAGCTGGTTCACAACAGATTGATTGGTCGTGTTTATACCCCGATAAAATGTCTGTTGGATCATTGCTTTCGTCATGTCATTATTGGGGCATTCCTTGACCATAGTTCTATATCTCTCCCAGATTTCATGAAGAGGTTCATTAGGTTCCTGTTTGAAGGCTAATATCTCATTCCTTAATGTCGCCATATGTCCCTGTGAGAAAAACTTGGCTATAAATTTGTCATCCAACTCATACCACGTAGTGATGGAATGGTTGGGTATACTTTCGAGTCAGTCAAAAGCTTTCCCTCTGAGTGAAAAAGGGAACAATCTCAATCTCAATGCATCCTCCGACACGTTTGTCTGTTTGCTTTCCCAACAGGTATATACAAAACCCTTTAGATGTTTATAAGCGTTCTGATGGGGAGCGCCAGTGAAGAACCCTCGTTGCTCCAATAAGGTCAACATAACATTTGTAATCTGGAAATTTCCCGCCCAGATACGGGGTGGGACAATCGCACTGGCATAACCTTGATTGGGAATCACCCGATGAGCTGCTAGTGGAGGAGGTGGGGGAGGGTCTGGAATATTTTCATTGGTCTGGCGGCCTCTCCTTTGAGCTTGTGGCACCAAATGAGCCTCATCATAAGCATTATCTTCAACCTCCTCCCCCGGGAGAACATTTCCAAGAGGATCAGCCATTTGTACCTAAAGTAATTAACACAAACAAGTTAGTAAAAGAGAAGGAAAGAAAAACAATACACACAACTAGATCAGATAGATAGCCAAAATCGTTTAAACTCTCCGGCAACGGCGCCAAAAAGTGATCGGCTCCAACCCTGCACCACTATATAATGGCGAGGAGTGGTCGATGTAGCTTTTACCCGAAAGGTCGAGATCGATATACACAGGGAGTTACTATTGGTTGGGAGTTGAGTTTCTACCTAATCTAGCTGTGCGTGCTGTCTTTAATTACACTTCTAACCATGAGTGTGTTTGATTCTATTCTAATTGTATTGCTATTAATTGCTGAAGATAATCTAAGTATAATGTTTTTGTAGGATTTTTCTCAATTAATAAAAAGCACTAGGGAAGTGACTGACACCTAGGCGAGTATCTAATGGGGTCTCTAATTTAGGACAAGCTTGTTGTATCTGGGGTCGTGATATAACCTCACACTTAATTACTCACTCTATGCCTCTCGGTAGTTTGAGTGACTTTGCCCGAATTGGCTTTCTCAAGCCTAATTGGGTGTTTAGACAGTGCAAGTGAAATTGGCTCAAGTCTGGTATTACTATCTCTAGATTTAACCCTTTAATTGGGGCTATCAATCTCTTGAATTCACCCAATTCCTTGTTAGCCTATTTTACCTAGACTTGGGCCCTTTTCTCAAGAAGAGCCATAGTCAAAAAGCCACGAATCAGTGTTTGCAACCACCAATTCAACATAAAAATCATGAAACAAGCTAAATATCACTAACCCATAAACAAATAAGCCCTAAAATTGAAGACCCATTAAATAACCACACTAGGGTTGGGTCATAACCCTAGCTAATGGGTCTAGCTATTCATAATTAAGGTAGAAACCAAAGATGAATATGAAATATAAGCCATAAAAGTTAATTATAAGAATAAAATCTAAAGTTATAAGCTAAAGCTACTCTAAAATTACTCAAAGTGGTAAAGTGCTTCTACTCACGAGCTCCTTAATTAAAAAGATAACCTAAAAATGTGAAAAAGATCTATTTATACACAGCTGAAATTACTGGACAAAAATACCCCTACGAAGGTTCCTCTGTTAGCGTAAAACAGGGTGCGTCTGCGTTTAATCATCCGCGGCCACGAAACAAGGAGCGTAGTCCGTGTTTTTCTTTACTTGGATCTGGGCTGGAGTTTGTTTCGCGGACCGCGTAAATACAGTCGCGTCCGCATTGGCTTCAACCGCGACCGCGTAAAATGTTCGCAGGTCACATTCTGCAATTTAACTTCACTTGAAACTCTCTGAACCCCTACTCTCTCTCCCAGCGGAATAACAACCGCCTCAGCGTCAGGTGTCTTTGTGGCCGCGTAAAAATGACACGGACTGTGTTCTTTGCTTGGCCCAAGAATGCAAGGTCTCTGATTCTTGATCTTCCGCTCTCAACGCAATTTCAATCGCGGCCGCGCCAATGGTTTCGCGGTCGCACTTTTGTATCGCGGTCAGCGGCATTGTTAGCACTTGGCTGCAGCTTCTCTGAACATCACTAAGCTGCATCATATTTTTATTCGCCTCAGCAGAGGGTTTTACGCGACCGCGTAATAATAGCGTTGACAGCGCTCTAGTTCCATTCTTTGGGCTTGTGCAAGTTCGACTCCTTTATGAGTTCATTTAGGATTCTTTGCCTCATTTTGACCAAAACCTGCAAATAAGCACCTTAAGTTAGTTTCGGGGAATACCTTAACGCATTTTTGACCCAAAACCTAAGTAAAAGAGAGCAAATAGTAGGCTAAAATCCCTAGTTATAAATCTGTGACTCTCGCAGGTGCGGGAATAAATCCGCACCTGCGGTTCCTAGCCAATTCTTCCATGGCCGCATTTGAGGCTCCTCAGTTGCTTCTGCAGGACCGCACCTGCGGTTCCCACTCCTTAGGTGCGGAAACACCAGCAGTAGCAGCTTCAGTTGCATTGTCCAATTCCAAACTCCCCATTAGCCATCCGGAATCACCCCGAGCCCCTCGGAACCTCAAAAAAATATACCAATAAGTCATATATCAACATACAAACTTAGTAGAACCTTCGAATCACTCAATACAACATCAAAACACCAAATTTCCCTCGGATTCAAGCCTAAGAACTTCTAAACTTTCAAATTTCGCAAACAACGCCAAAACCTATCAAATCACGTCCGAATGACCTCAAAGTTTACACACACATAAAAAATGACACCACGAACCTACTCTAACTTTAGGAAATCCATTCCGACCCCGATATCAAATTTTTCACTGCCGACCAAAATCACCAAATTTCCAACTTTCACCAATTCAAGCCTAATTCTACTACGGACCTCCAAAACACATTCTGAATGCACTCCTAAGTCCAAAATCACCTAACGGAGCTAACAGAACCACAAAAATTCAAATCCGACATCATTTGCACATAAGTCAACATGCAGTTGACTTTTCTAACTTAAGCTTCTACTTTAGAGACTACGTGTCTCAAATCCTCTCTGAAACCAATCTAGACCCGAACCAACTGACCCGACATATCATAATATAGCTGAAGAACACAAAAAGAAACAAAAATGGAGGAAACGAGGCTATAACTCTCGGAACGACCGATCGGGTCTTTACATCCTCCCCCTCTTAAGCAAACGTTTGTCCTCGAACGAGTCTAGAAACATACTTGGAGCCTCAAATAGGTATGGATATCTTCTCCGCATATCCCGTTCGGTCTCCCAGGTGACTCCTCCACAGGCTGACCTCTCCATTGCACCTTTACTGAAGCTAAGTCCTTTGATCTCAACTTTCGAACCTGTCGCCCCAAAATAGCCACCGACTCCACATGATAAGTCAAATCACCATCCAACTGAACCGTGCTGAAATCCGAAACATGAGATGAATCGCTGATATACTTCCAAAGCATAGAAACATGAAATACTGGATGCACACTCGATAATCTAGGCGGCAAAGTGAGCTCATAAGCCACCTCCCCAATCCTCCAAAGCACCTCAAACGACCCAATAAACAGATGACTCAACTTTCCCTTCTTTCCAAATCTCATAACACCTTTCATAGGTGAAACCTTCAGCAATACCTTCTCCCCAACCATGTAAGACACATCACAGACCTTTCTGTCAGCATAACTCTTCTATCTCGACTGCGTCGTGCGAAGCCGCTCATGAATCAATTTTACCTTGTCCAATGAATCCTGAACCAAGTCTGTACCCAAAAGCGTAGCCTCACTCGACTCAAACCAACCCACTAGAGATATACACCGCCTCCCATATAAGGCCTCATACGGAACCATCTGAATACTCGACCGATAACTGTTGTTATAAGCAAACTCCGCGAGTGGAAGAAATTTGTCCCATGAACCCCTAAATTTAATGACACAAGCGCGTAGCATGTCCTCCAATATCTTAATAGTGCGCTCGGAATGTTTTTCCGTATGAGGGTGAAAAGTTGTGCTCAACTCAACCTGAGTACCCAACTCTCGCTGCACGGCCTTTCAAAACTGCAATGTAAACTGAGTACCTCTATCTGAAATGATAGAAACTGGGACACCATGCAGGCGAACAATCTCTCGGATATAAATCTCAGCCAACCGCTCTGAAGAATAGGTAGTGCTCACAGGAATGAAGTGCGCGGACTTGGTCAGTCGATCCACAATCACCCAAATAGCATCGAACTTCCTCAAAGTCCGTGGGAGCCTAACTATGAAATCCATGGTGATCCGTTTCCACTTCCACTCTAGAATCTCTATCTGCTGAAGCAAGCCACCCGGTCTCTGATGCTCATATTTCATCTGCTGATAGTTGAGACACCTAGCTACAAACCCAACTATATATTTCTTCATTCTCCTCCACCAATAGTGATGTCTCAAATCCTGATACATCTTCGCGGCACCCGGATGGATGGAATACCGCGAACTATGGGCCTCCTCAAGAATCAACTCCTGTAGCCCATCCACATCGGGCACATATAACCGCCCTGCATCCTCAATACCCCATCATCACCAATAGTCATATATATGGCATCACTGTGCTGAACCCTGTTCTTGAGGACTAGCAAATGAGATCATCATACTGGAGCTCTCTGATGCGATCAAATAAGTAAGACCGAGAAACCACACAAGCTAGACCCGAATGGGCTCTAAAATATCCAATCTCATGAACTGGTTGGCCAAAGCCTGAACATCAACTACAAGGGGTCTCTCACCAATATGAAGGAATGCAAGACTACACATACTCACTGCCTTTCTACGCAAGACATTGGCCACCACATTGGCCTTTTCCGAATGGTACAAAATGGTAATATCATAGTCCTTTAGCAGCTCCAACCATCTCCGCTGCTTTAAATTGAGATCCTTTTGCTTGAACAAGTGCTGGAGGCTGCAATGATCAATAAACACCTCACAAGACACACCATAGAGATATTGCCTCAAAATCTTCAACGTGTGAATAATGGCAGCTAACTCCAAATCATGAACATGATAATTCTTCTCATGGGGATTCAATTGACGCGAAGCATAAGAAATCACTTTACCCTCCTGCATCAACACACACCCAATTCTGACCTGAGAAGCATCACAATATACTGTAGAAGGAACCTGAAGATTATGGCAGAACTAACACCAGAGCAGTGGTCAAGGCGGTCTTGAGCTTCTGAAAGCTCGCCTCACACTCATTTGACCACCTGAAAGGATCACCCTTTTGGGTCAATTTGGTCAACAGTGATTCAATAGATGAAAAACCCTGCACGAACCGACGGTAATACCTAGCCAAACCAAGAAAGCTCTGAATCTCTGTAGCTGAGAACGGTCTGGGCCAACTCTGAACCGCCTTTATCTTCTTTTAATCAACCTGAATACCCTCACAAGACACCACGTGCCCCAAGAACGCCGCTGAACTGAGCCAAAACTCACACTTGGAGAATTCAGTATAAAGCTTCTCCTCCCCCAGCCGCTGCAATACAACTCTCAAATGATCGGCGTGCTCCTCCTGGCTACGAGAGTACACCGGGATATCATCAATGAATACAATAATGAACGAGTCAAGATAAGGCCAGAACACGATGTTCATCAAATGCATGAACTTTGATGGTGAGTTGGTCAGCCCAAAAGACATCACGAGGAACTCATAATGGCCATAACGGGTCTTGAAAGTTGTCTTAGGAATGACCGAGTCCCTAATCTTCAGCTGATGATAGCCAGACCGTAGATCAATCTTGGAGAATACCCTCGCTCCCTGAAGCTGGTAAAATAGGTCATCAATACGAGGCAAAGGATACTTGTTCTTGACTGTGACCTTGTTCAATTTCTTGTAATCAATACACATCCTCATGGAACCATCCTTCTTCTTTACAAATAGAACCGGTGCACCCCACGGTGACATACTAGGCCGAATAAACCCCTTATCAAGGAGTTCCTGAAGCTTCCCTTCAATTCCTTCAACTCCGCCGGTGCCATATGATACAGTGGAATAGAAATGGGTTGAGTGGCCGACACCAAATATATACCGAAGTCAATATCCCTGTCGGGCCCCATGCTCGGCAGGTCTGCGGGAAATACATCCAGAAAATCTCTCACCACCGGAACTGAATCAATAGTAGGAGTCTCTACTCTAACATCCCTCACAAAAGCCAAATAGGATAAATAACCCTTCTCAACCATACGTTGAGACTTCAAGTATGAAATCACCCGACTAGGTACAGAAACTAAAGAATCGCTCCACTCAACCCTCGACAAACCCCGCATCGCCAATGTCACAATCTTAGCATGACAATCTAGAACAGAATGGAAAGGGGACAACCAATCCATGCCTAATATGATATTAAAATCAACCATACTCAGTAGCAAAAGGTCTACTTGGGTCTCCAGACCCCCTATAGTCACCACAAAAGACTGATATACACGGTCCACAACAATAGTATCGCCCACAAGAGTACATACATGAACAGATGAAACTAAAGACTCACGGGGCATATCTATAAAATGATAGAAATACGAGGAAACATATGAATAAGTGGAACAAGGGTCAAATAATACCGAGGCATCTCGATGGCAAACTGAGAAAATACCTGTAATCATAGCATCTGAAGCAATGGCATCTGCTCTGGCAGGGAGTGCATAGAAATGGGTTTGACCACCACCTGATCGACCTCCCTCTCTAGGGTGACCCCTAGCTCACCAAGCTTCACCCTGAGCTGGCTGGGCTCGAATGCTGACCCCTATTCTGTTGAGCTGGGCCTTCTACTAGGTGGGGACACTGCCTCCTGATATGAAAAAATTCTCCACACTCGTAGAAACTCCCCGGTGCTGCAGTGGGGACTCAAGGGAGCCCCGAGCAGCGGAATAACTGGTAGAAGAACCTGGCATAGAGAAGCTCTGAACTGACGGAGAAGGGGATGAACTCTACGCTAGGAGGGCACTGAGTGATGGATGGCCCTGCTAGTGACTGTGGGAACCATGGCTAGATGATGCACCACGGTGGAATGGGCAAGCTAATTGAGCATGCCTTAATAGACGACCTCTATCGTGCTGGAACTGACCCCCATGAGGAGCACCACTGAATCCACTCTGTCCCTGAGGCCTCTTGTCCTCCCTCTCAATCCTCTCCTGACAGCAAACCATCTCAATCTATCGAGCAATGTCA
This sequence comes from Nicotiana paniculata, assembly GCA_005239505.1. Classification (NCBI taxonomy): domain Eukaryota; kingdom Viridiplantae; phylum Streptophyta; class Magnoliopsida; order Solanales; family Solanaceae; genus Nicotiana; species Nicotiana paniculata. Next base: position 50,143 of record ML344311.1, on the reverse strand, counting down.
ACAACCTCATCAAAAGTAGCACCAGATACACACTCTCTCTCTCAGGTCACAAGGAGACGCAGCTGAAAAGTGAGGCCATCTATAAACCTTCTGATCCTCTCCTTGTATGTGGGAACCGACCAGATAGCATGACAGGCCAACTCCGAGAATCGCATCTCATACTGCGTCACAGACATATCACCCTGACGAAGCTGCTGAAACTGCCTGCACATCTCCTCTCTACAGGACTAAGGTACGAACTTCTTCAGAAAGATGACAGAGAACTACTTCCAAGTAAGGGGTGCTGAGCCGACCGGCCTATGTCTCTCGTAAGCCTCCCACCAACTGAATGTAGCCCCAGAGAACTGAAAGGTAGTAAATGAGACCCCCACTGGTCTCCAGAATTCCTGTTGTACGGAGTATCCTCTGACATTTATCCAAGAAACCCTGAGCATCCTCACCCTCTGCACCACTGAAAGATGGAGGCTGAAGTCTCCCAAACCTCTCCAATCTACGCTGCTCATCCTCAGGCATAGCAGGAACCACATAATCCTGAGCAACTGCAACCGGTTGGGCTGGTGGTGCCACTGGTGTCTGGAATCCCTGAACAACCTGCTCGGGTGTGCGGGCGGCAGGAGTCTGAGTGCCTCTCCCGGCCTGGGAAGTGGCTGCGGCCGTCGAAATAGAGACCGCCTGAGCAACGCCGGAACATAATGGCATAATCTGAGCTAAGGCCTCCTGAAGTCCAGGAATCATGATGGGCACATGTTGTGCCTGAGCTGGTCCTGCCAAAGCATCCATAACTGGGACCTGATCCTGATCTGGGGAAACTGGTGGGTCTGCAGGTACTACCAGAGTTGCTGCGCGGGCTACACCTATATCCATACCATGGCCTCTACCGCGGCCTCGTCCTATTGCGGCCCTAACTGGTGGCACTGGTGGCTGTCCGTCCTTCCCGGTAGCGCATGTCCTCACCATCTGTGAGAGAGTAGAACAACAGAATTTTAGTTACTAGTATCAACAGATTCGCACGATAAGAATTCAAGAATGTGGAATTTCCTAAAGGTTCCGCAACCTCTCGAAGATAAGTACAGACGTCTCCGCAACGATCCGCAAGACTCTACTAAACCCACTCATGACTCGTGAGACCCATGTAACCTAGGCTCTGATACCAACTTGTCACGACCCAAATCTAAACCCTGTCGTGATGGCGCCTATCGATGGTACTAGGCAAGCCGATTTTCTCAAAATACACCAGACATCACATATGAAGGTAATTTAAAACTTTCCATATCAGAAATTTTCATAAAATCCAAGGTAAAATTTAAAATGGAATCAAAGTAAGGATAACTAGCCCCAAACATCCGGGTGTCACCAAGCTATGAGCGTCTAAGTACCAAAAACTAATACAACCAATATCTAAGTATCAATACAAAGTAGAAGAAGTATTGAAGGAGGAACAAGGACCTGCGGAGGCTGAGAGCTACCTCGTAGTCTCCGGAGCTCGATCACGTCCCAACTCAACAGTCTCTACGCTCAAACACACCTGGATCTACACATGAAGTGCAGGGTGTAGTATGAGTACAACCGACTCAGCAAGTAACAGTAATAACTAAGGAACTGAGAAGTAGAAAAGAAGTGCATTTGATAATTTCCACAGTCTAAGAGTAAACATGAGTAATGCCAATAATATGAACCAAATCAGTTACATATTTGCAAGATCAAATAAAACCAATATCAGCTAAATGCAGCAACCAAAAGGAACAGATGTAACCTCACAGGGTACCGTCACCCAAGCTCTCAACAGCTCAACACTAGGCTCTCAACCCTCAATACATGCTCAATAGGTACCTGCGCTCACTGGGGGTGTTCATACTCCGGCGGTGCTCCTTTAGCCCAAGCACTATATCGCTACGACATGAAGCCCGATCCAATAAATAAACAGCCATAAAGGCTCGTTGCGGCGTGCAACCCGATCCAAAATACATAATTAGCCCAAAGGCTTGTTGCGGCGTGCAACCCGATCCAAAATGCATAATCAGCCCGAAGGCACGTTGCGGTGTGCAACCCGATCCACATACACTCATATAACTCACAGCTCGGCACTCAGGCCCTATCTCAGTCACTAACCTCACCAGTCTCTCGGGCTCTCAGAAAGCGTACAATTTAGCCCTAACAGAGATAATGACATGTATCAATGATAAAAAGGAAAGAGACAGAGGTAAAAATATGCAAGTAGTATCATGACTGAGAACAAACAGCAATTAGTAGTCAATTTAGCAAGTACACAACCCCACGGGTCTCAACAATAATATCATATGGCCTAAACATGATTTCTATCATGACGTGCAGTAAACTTTCCATAAAAGAACAAAGATAACATGTAGAAAATAGTAGGCTATTTGATTCTACAGTCTCACGGGATGGACTAAGTCACAATCCTTATGATGCACGCCCACACGCCCGTCACATAGCATGTGCGTCACCTCAAAAATGTCACATTATACCAAGCACTAGGTTTCATACCCTCAAGACCAGATTTTAAAACTATTACTTACCTCAATCTGAGAAAAATCCTACTCCGCGATGCCCTTGCCTCTCGAATCGGCATCTAAACGTTTCGAATCTAGCCACAAGCAGTACAATACCCTTAATATACGTTGGGGGAATCAATCCCACATGAAAAACTACTAAATTATAGTCAAAACCCGAAATCGGCCCAAACCTAGCCTCCAACCCCACGTCTCGGAATCCAACAAAAATCACAAAACTCGAAAGCTCATTTACTCATGAGTCTAACCATACCAATTTCGTTAAAGTCCGACATCATTTGCTCCCTCAAATCCCCAAAATCCACTCTCCAAATTTCCAAGCCCTAACCCCCTATTTTCACTCCTAAACCCCACTAATTAGATGAGAAAACTACGGAAATAACCATAGCTAGGAGTATTAGAGCTTAAGTAACTTACCTCTATGAAAACCACTGAAGCCCCTCCAAAAATCTCCTCAAAATCTCCAAAACCCGTGTTCAAAATGGTGGAAATGAGCAAACATTTGCGTAGTCTCCTATTTATACTTTCTGCCCATGCATTTTGCACATGCAGCCCAAAATGCGCACCTGCGGTGCCTCTTCCGCGCAAAAACCTCTGCATCTGCGGAAAATCACTTAAATCCATGGGACCGCTTCTGTGACCAACGACCGCATCTGCGATCATAGCAGGTGCGAAAACTTCCTCGCAACAACGGAGGCCCCTCGCACCTGCACTTCTCTGCCCGTATCTGCGACTCTCGCAGGTGCGGGAATGACTTTCCACCTGTGGTTCCTGCCCAAGTCTTCCATGTCCGCATTTGCAGCTCCTCATTCGCTTCTGCGAGCTCGCAACTACGGTTCCCACTCCGCAGGTGCGGAAACACCAGCAGTAGCAGCTTCAGCTGCATTTTCCGATTCCAAACTCCCTATTAGCCATCCGGAATCACCCCGAGCCCTTAAAGGACCTCAACAAAACATATCAAAAAATCATATATCAACATACAAACTTATTCGAACCTTCGAATCACTCAATAAAACATCAAATCACCAAATTTCCCTCGGATTCAAGCCTAAGAACTTCTAAACTTACAAATTCCGCAAACAACAGCGAAACCTATCAAATCACGTCTGAATGACCTCAAATTTTACACACACGTCAAAAATGACACCACGAACCTACTCCAACTTCCGAAAATTCATTCTGACCCTGATATCAAATTTTTCACTACCGACCAAAATTGCCAAATGTCCAACTTTCGCCAATTCAAGCCTAATTCTACCTGAAATCAACGGTGATGCAATAGATGAAAATCCCTGCACGAACCGACGGTAATACCCAGCCAAACTAAGAAAGCTCTGAATCTCTGTAGCTGAGGACGGTCTAGGCCAACTCTGAACCGCCTCTATATTCTTCGGATCAACCTGAATACCCTCACAAGACACCACGTGCCCAAGAACATTACTGAACTGAGCCAAAACTCACACTTGGAGAATTCAACATAAAGATTCTCCTCCCTCAGCCGTTGCAATATAACTCTCAAATGCTCGGCGTGCTCCTCCTGGCTATGAGAGTATACCAGGATATCATCAATGAATACAATAATGAACGAGTCAAGATAAGGCCAGAACACGTTGTTCATCAAATGCATGAACGTTGCTGGGGCGTTGGTCAGCCCAAAAGACATCACGAGGAACTCATAATGTCCATAACGGGTCCTGAAAGTTGTCTTAAAAATGTCCGAGTCCCTAATCTTCAACTGATAATAGCCAGACCGTAGATCAATCTTGGACAATACCCTTACTCCCTGAAGCTGGTCAAATAGGTCAACAATACGAGGCAAAGGATACTTGTCCTTTACTGTGACCTTGTTCAATTGCTTGTAATCAATACACTTCCTCATGGAACCATCCTTCTTCTTTACAAATAGAACCGGTGCACCCCACAGTGACACACTAGGCCGAATAAACCCCTTATCAAGGAGTTCCTGAAGCTGCCCCTTGAATTCCTTCAACCCCGTCGGTGCCATACGATACGGTGGAATTGAAATGGGTTGAGTGCCCGACACCAAATCAATACCGAATTCAATATCCCTATCTGGCGGCATGCTCGGCAGTTCTGCGGGAAATAAATCCAGAAAATCTCTCACCACCAGAACTGAATAAATAGTAGGGTCTCTACTCTAACATCCCTCACAAAATCCAAATAGGATAAGACGGGGTCCCAAGGGTCTCTGGTGTGTTTCGGATGGGCTACGGTCCATTTTCATTCATTCTTGGACTACTGATATCTGTTATCTGGTTTTATCCTTTGCGTTCGGGTCTACTCCTCTACGTTCGCAAAGTGTAATCTTGGAGGATGGAATATTTGTTCATCGCGTTCGCGTGAGCACGGTCGCGAATGTGAAAGTCAGCTTTCTCCTTCTTCTCGTTCATGTACTCCCTTCCGCGTTCGCGTAGTGATCTGTTCATCAGCCCCATTATTTTCCTTCATCGCATTCGCATAGTACCTCTCGCAATCGTGAAGGTCTGCCTTCTTCTTCTTCGCGTTTGCATCTCTTCCCTCGCGTTCGTGTAGGCCAATGGTGAGCCGTCATGTTTTTCCTTCTCCGTGTTCACGAGCTTGTTGTTGCATTCGCGATGACCAAACGGAACAACCTTCACTTTCTTCTTCACAAATGTGACCGTATCTCCGCGTTCGCAATGTATAAATCCCTAGGAAGACAGATAATAATCCCAAATCGAGGGTTAGCCATTTTTATCATTTTGGGAGTTATAGACATCAGCTTTGGGAGGTTTTTTGTGGGTTTTGCAAGAAAATCATGGGGGTAAGTTTTCTCTAGCCGAATCTTACCATACTTCATGAATACATTGCTATTTTCATCATCTAATTAATGAATTGTGTTGGGAATTTGGGAAAGAGTTGTGAAACCTTTCACAATTTAAAATCATGATTTGAAGGACGAATTCGTTTTGGAACTTGATAATTTTTGTATGGTTGAAATCGTATCGGAGTGGGTGTTCCATTTTTAATTTATCGGATTCCGAGGTGCGGGCCCGGGGAGTTGACTTTTGTTGACTTTTTCGAAATTGAATAAAAATCACAGCTTTATTAATTGAAATTGTTTCCTCTTTCATTGTGTGGTGTATTCAAGCCGTCTTGGGCTAGATTGAGATGAGTGGAGATGAATTTCTAAAGGAAAGGCGGAAATTGAGTGTGGAGTTAGCCGAATTGAGGTAAGTGTTTTGCCTAAATTTTGTTGAGGGAATTTTTCCTCCTATTTGCCATTGTTTGCTACATGCGGGGGTGATACATATTTGAGATGACGAGCATATATGTATATGTCAGGGTTAATCTTGCTCGGGGGTAGATGATGCTATAATTGTGTCTTGTAGAATTATGTAACTTCCATGCTTCATGCCTCACTTGATTTACAACTATTAAGAACGTAGTATAAAATGTTAGAAATAAAGACCTAGCCTAAGAACTTTATCAAATTGGATAGAATTTTGGGAATACATTGATGTGTCTTGTTTGGTCATCCCTATGCGCGATCACTACTACATTTCTATGGCTGATATTTTGGGATGTTGGATTCTATACCTATGCTGCTAATGAATTGTGAGATTTGTGAAAGTACTTGAATTATATGGCCATTGAGGGTTCATTGAATCATTGTTGTCTTGTAAAGAAATAATTGATAAATTGTTTGTAATATTCGTTGATCACTCTCCTCGATGTTATATATACTTCCTACCTTGTCATTTTATTGATATTCATATGCTTGGTGAGGAAGAGTGTAAAGCACGAAGGGTGATGCTGTTCTATTTATATTCATTATCATGTGAGAAGAGTGTAAAGCACGATGGGTGATGCCGTTCCATTTTGTGTTCATTACTGTGTGAGGAAGAGTGTAAAGCACGAAGGGTGATGTCGTACCGTTTTATATTCATTATCATGTGAGGAAGAATGTAAATCATGAAGGGTGATGGCGTGCCATATTATTGAGAGTTTAAAGCACGAAGATTGATTTTGTGCCATGTTATTGAGAGTAAAATCACGAAGGGTGATGTCGTGCCATTGCATTTATACTTTTATACTTTTGTATCATTGTGAGGTCATGGAACGAAGTGTGTTTACATGCAAGTGAGGAAGAGAGACACGCATTATGTTATGATAAGCTTTTCTTGTATATATCTTCATGTCTTACCTTGAATTATTACCGTCATATTTGTGGTTCTTATATGACTTGTCGTCACTGTTCTGTCCTCATTCTCTATCTAAATCGTTGTTGTGTTGCCTATGCCTTCTATTTGCTTAACTTGTAAACATCATACTTACTTCCTGCTGTTATGATTTCATCCATGTCATATTTGTTTTGCTGTACTTAGGCATGAGTCTTCTCCCATGTTGGTCATTCATGTTCTACTTGTTGCATTAACAAGAACATGCACCCCTATCCCCTCCTCTTATTTGTTATGTCCATCTTCACGCCTTTATCATGCTAGTTAGATGAAATTATAACATTTTCCCTAATTGTGATCATTAATTCTATGCTCCCTGCTTAGTCTGTTACTGATGTTCTTGTGTACATTCCCGTTTATTATTACTGCTTGCATATTCCTTTCCTTGTCATTTCGATTATCGATCGTTTGGTTGGTACTGTTTTACGTATACATGGTGAGGATGAGATAAATGCACGAAGGGTGTTGTCGTGCCGTTAGATTTGATGTCTTGAGTACTTCGTTTACATTATGAAAGTTTTGAGGTGATTTTTGTGGTTCATGGGCTTTCATTCTAAGGAAGGGGCCGATTAAGATGTTGGAAACTGTTTAATTGTGATTCTTTCTAGTATTCTTTTATTTCTTCGTATAGTCGCATTGTGTACTCTACTTATTATTTTGTTGTATAGTTTTATTGCTAGTTTACATTATGGTGTTTATTACTGAGAATCTTTTAACTAAAAGCCTCGTCACTACTTCGACGAGGTTAGTTAAGATACTTACCAGTACATGGGGTCGGTTGTACTGATACTGCACTTCTGCACACTCTGTGCAGACTATTGGAGCGGAGCTGCTGAATAAGTCGGGGGATGACCCTGGAGATGTTTGTGTATTCTAAATAGGAGCTGTCATTAGTCCTTGATATATTAGACATTTTAATTTGTTCATGTAATGGCTGACAGTCCAAAAAAAGTTATCTACAGTGGACATGATACAGAAATGGGGAATTACAGTGGACCAGAACTGTGTTTTATGCAACACGAATGCAATAGAGACACTAGAGCATCTATTCTTTGGATGTGATTATTCAAAACATATATGGAGCTCGTTACTACACTAGATATGAGAGAATACACCAATCAGAGGATGGGATGAGGAGGTCAACTGGGCATCCAAGAAAACTAACAACTCTCGAGCAAGAGCAGGTATCACTGGATTTTTAGTTGCAGCAAGTGTGTATCACATATGGGCTGAGAGGAATGCAAGAAGGTTTAGAAATCAGAGCAGATATTGGGCGCCGAAATGCTCCCGGGTCATCAGAAACCCATTCCGAACATATGCCCAGGTCCGAAATCATCATACGAAGCTACCAGAGCTGAAGAAACATGATTTCGAGGTCGTTTACCCAAAATGTTGACCGAAGTCAAACTTGGCCTTAGAGGTCAACCTTAAGGAACCAAGTATTCCTATAGCACTCTAAACACTTCCGAATCCCGAACCACCCGCCCCCGCAAGTCATAAATCACAATAAGCCACTATGGGATGTTTCATTTAGGGGAACGGGGTCCAATAACACAAAACGACCGATCGGGTCGTTACACCTTTATTCCTGCATCCAAAGAAAAATCGTGAGTTCTATAGATGGGGAAGGTCGGTTCGTATCCCCGCTGGCTTTGGTTGACTCTTTCTTCTTGGTCTGATGATCCTGTTCAAGTTATCGGGGTAGCATTTGCTAAACAGAGCTATTTTCTGAAAGCAAGCATGCTTGGTTTTGCAAAGACATAGTATAAAATATATTTTAAGACATTGAAACCTCTCATGCTACGGAATTTTTAGGGTCCTCCTCAAAATTCTGCCCAAGTTAGATGGGTTGACGTCTCTGACTATTGCGCATGCTGCGGTCGGCTGAACTTGCTTCGGAATTTTGAGGGTCCTCCTCAAAATTCTGCCCCAGTTTCCAATTGTGGGGTGGGGGTGGGGGAGGGGGGAGGGAATGAGATTGAATTGTGTTGTGATCGAACCTATATGGCTGCCTACGTATCCCCTCTTAGATGAGAATCAAGTCATGCATAGTTCAATTTACATCATTTGAGAAGAGCATAAAGAATTACACATAGTAGCGCTTAACTGCATCAGAATTGATTGGTTTTGGCCAGACCTCTCCGTCCATTTATGCAGGTATGAGAGCTCCTCCTGTCAATACTCGATGAACCATATACAGACCTTTCCAGTTGGGAGAGAATTTCCCTTTGGCATCATCTTGATGCAGAAAGATCTTCTTTAACACCAGCTGCCCCAGTGTGACTGTCTTGGCTTGACTCTTTTGTTGAAGGCTCTGGTCATTCTGCTCTGATAAAGTTGTCTGTGACATATTGCATTCATCTTTTTCCCGTCTATGAGGGTAGCTGCTCATAACGACTTCTTATCCATTCTGCATCGCTGAGCTCACCTTCTTGTATGATTCTTAAGGAAGGAATTTCCACTTTGGCGGGAATAACAGCTTCCGTACCATAACCAGAAAGTAAGGAGTTTCCCCAGTTGATGTGCGGACTGTGGTGCGGTATCTTAGTAAGTCAAATGATAGCTTTTCGTGCCACTGTTTGTGTCTTTCTATCATCTTTCTCAATATCTTCTTGATGTTCCTGTTGGCAGCTTCTACAACTCCATTCATCTGAGCTCTGTGGAATTCTTGTGCTTGATTTTGAAAGTCTCGCACATGGATTTCATCAGATCACTGTTTATATTGGATCCGTTCTTGGTGATGATTGATTCTGGAGCTCCAAACTGACAAACAATGTGGTCGCAGACAAAGTCTGCCACGACTTTCTTAGTCACTGCTTTGTAAGATGCTGCTTCGACCCATTTGGTGAAATAATCAATAGCTACTAAGATGAACTTATGTCCATTTGAGGCTGTAGGCTCGATCGGTCCAATGACGTCCATTCCCCAGGCGACGAATGGCCAAGGCGATCTTGTTGCATTGAGCTCATTTGGGGGTACCTTTATCATATATGCATGTACCTGACATCGGTAGCATTTTTGGACATACTGGATGCAGTCCGTTTCCATGGTCATCGGGAAGTAACCGGCTCTGAGTATCTTCTTGGACAAGACAAAAACATTCATATATGGGCCGCAAGTCCCGTCATGTATCTCTTCAAGTAGTTTGGAGGCTTATTTTGCATCGCCACAACTCAATAATCCCATATCGGGATTTCTCCGGTGCAGGGTTCCTCTGCTGTGAAAGAAACTATTGGACAATCTCTGAAACGTGCGTTTCTGAGTATGATTTGCAAGCTCTGGGTACTCTCCCTTTGAAAAATACTCCTTGATATCGTGGAACCATGGTTTTCCATCTGCTTCTTCTTCAACATGGGCACAATATGTCGGTTGGCTATGGATCTTTACTGGAATAGGGTCAATGAAGTTCTTATCTAGATGCTATATCATGGATGATAGAGTGGCCAATGAATCGGCAAACTCGTTCTGAATTCTGGGGACGTGCCGAAATTCTATCTTTGTGAACCTCTTTCTCAATCCTGCACATGGTGAAGATACGGCAATATCTTGGAATTATTGGTAGCCCATTCTCCTTGTACTTGGTGTATTAGCAGGTCTGAATCACCAATTACTAGCAGCTCTTGAACATTCATGTCAATGGACATGTTGAGCCCTATGATGCAAGCTTCATACTCTGCCATATTGTTGGTGCAGGGGAATCTAAGTTAGCAGATACCGGATAATGTTGGCCAATTTTTGACACCAAGACTGCTCCAATACCGACTCCTTTGAAATTGGCTTCTCCGTTGAAGAGCATTATCCAACCCTCATAGAACTCAGCAATGTCTTCTCCTATGAATAATACTTTTTCATCAGGAAAATATGTTTTCTGAGGTTCGTATTCTCCTCCCACAGGGTTCTCGGCAAGATGATCTGCCAATGCTTGTCCCTTGACCGCTTTCTGAGTCACATACACGATGTCGAATTCACTTAGCAGGATTTTCCACTTAGCGAGCTTGCCAGTGAGCATGGGCTTATGAAAGATGTACTTCAAGGGATCCATCCTTGATATGAGATATGTCGTGTAGTCACAGAAGTAGTGACTCAGCTTCTGGGCTACTCAGGTTAGAGCACAGCAGGTACACTCCAGTAGAGAATACCGTGCCTCGTATGGAGTGAATTTCTTGCTCAGATAATAGATAGCGTGTTCCTTTCTTCCTGTCTCGTCGTGCTGCTATAGAACGCATCCGAAAGCTCCATCTAATACCACAAGGTAGAGTAGCAAGGGTCTACCTGGCTCTAGCAGAACAAAAACTAGTGGCATTGACAAGTATTCCTTGATTCTGTCAAAAGCTTTTTGACAATCCTCGGTCCATTTGGTTGCAACATCCTTCTTTAACATCTTGAAGATCGGTTCACATATGAATATGGACTGGGATATGAACCGGCTGATGTAATTAAGGCACCCCAGGAAACTCATCACCTTTCTTGTTCTTTGGCAGTGGTAACTCTTGGATGGCTTTGAATTTTGATGGATCCAGTTCTATTCCTCGGCGGTTGACGATGAATCCAAGCAATTTTCTGGCAGGAACCCCGAATGCACACATCGCGGGGTTTAATTTCAGGTTGTATTTCCGTAACCTGTTGAAGAACTTCCTCAGACCTGCTATATTTTTGGTGGCTTTCTTGGACTTGATAATGACGTCGTCCATATATACCTCGATCTCTTTATGTATCATGTCATGGAAGATAGTGGTCATAGCCCTCATATAAGTGGCCCCAGCATTCTTTAAGCTGAATGGCATCATCTTATAACAGTAGACTCCCCACGGCGTGATGAAAGCCATTTTCTCAGCATCTTCATCGTTCATCCAAATCTGATGGTATCCGGCGAAACAATCCACGAATGACTAAAGTTCATGCTTTGCACAATTTTCAATCAGGATGTGTATATTTGGAAGGGGGAAATCATCCTTTGGATTGGTCCGGTTGAGATCCCGGTAGTCGACACAAACCTTAAATTTTTCGTCTTTCTTGGGCACTGGCACGATGTTGGCTAACCATGTTGGATATTCAACTACCCTGAGGACCTTGGCGTTGATTTGCTTGGTAACTTCCTCCTTGATTTTCAGGCTCATGTTAGTCTTGAATTTCCTGAGCTTCTACTTTACCGGCGGGCACATTGAATTGGTTGGCAGCTTGTGATCCACAATAGATGTACATAGACCAGTCATGTCGTCGTACGACCATGCAAATATGTCTTCATACTCTTTCAAGAATTGTGTGTATTCCTCTTTCTCTGATGGCGACAAATGGATGTTGATGCGAGTTTCTTTGACAGTCTCTAAATCTCCCAGGTTGACTACCTCAGTTTCATCCAGGTTGGACTTAGGTCTGTTCTCGAAATCCTCAACTTCTCTGACAATTTCATCGGGTATGACATCCTCTTCTTCTAAATCGCTGTCCTTTTGTTGAGTTTTCTCATTGCATGTCACAGTCATCGGTTCATCAAGACAGGAAATATTCCGGAGTCAACATGTCATGAGCATCTAGAGAATATACCAAAATGTCTACTATTATAATACAAAACCCCGGAACGAAGAACTAGGTGCAAAATAAGAAAGGGAAAACAGAGATGCTGCGGGCGTTGAACAACTACCTCTATGTCCCAACTCCGGCTCCGCACGGAAATAGATGACTAACGCTCGGTATCAGCACCTGTATTTGCTCACAGAGGTGAAAGGAGTAATGTGAGTATGCCAATTCAGTAGTAATGGAAATAAATCAAGTCTAAGCAGTAAGAAACACATAAAACCAAATCATCAGTTCACAATAAGCATAACCTTTCTTTCCAACAATAAATGCATATATATATGAAATAAACATGCCTTAAAAGCAAACTTCAGTAAAATACTTTGAAAAATGTGTTTTCCAACAATTTCAGAAATAAAAATACCTGAAGAATTTTGTGTAAAATGAAATAAGTCATAAGTAGCCCCTCGGGCCAAAACATGAATCATAAATTGCCCTCGGGCATAACATCACTAAGCATACCTAACAGTCACTCAGTATCAGCCCCACGAGCAACCTCACTGTCACTCATGCCTCCCAATAACTCGTCACTCGGCACTCGCACTCAGTAGGTACCTGCGCTCACTAGGGGTGTGTACTGACTCCGGAGGGGCTCCTTCAGCCCAAGTGCTAATATCAAGCCACCTCGTGGCAAATCATATCCTCACAATCAGGCCCTCGGCCTCACTCAGTCAGAAACTATCAAAAGCCCCTCGGGTGTATCAGTAAAATGGGGTACTCGACCCAAAACATAATTTTATATCTCAAAATAGTGTAAATAATGCTGAGTTCGAGATCAATTAAACATAACATGACTGAGTGTAAAGCATAAGTCAACACAGTGAGGAAAATAGCAGTAAAAAACCCCAAGGGGTCTAAAAAAGTCGGCACGAGGCCCCAAACATGGCTTATAGCCCAAATATAGCAATAGTTTTAGAACAAAATTTAACATATGATTTTAGAGTAAAAATACGCAACTCAATAGTTGCCGCGGAGAGGACCAAGTCCAATCCAAAAATCAGTGCACGCCACATACTCGTCATCCGACATGTGCGCCATTCTAAAAATAGTGTGAAAATATGAAGTCCGGGGTTTCATACCCTCAGGACAAGATTTATAGCCATTACTTACCTCTACCGGGCCGCAATACTAATCCGCGATGCTCTTGCCCCTCAAATCGGCTCCCCATTGATCCGAATCTAACCAAAATCATATTAACATCATCAATATACGCTAAAGGAACAAAACCCAATTGAAAGCCATCAATTTTAAGCAAGATTCCCAAAATTGGCTAAACCCGAGCCCCGGGCCCATGTCTCAAAATTCGATAAAAATTGCGTCACAAGAATCCTTATCCCTTCCCGAGTCTATACATATCAAATGTATCAAAATACGACCACAAACAACTCCTAAATTCTTTAATTACAAGTCTCAATTTTCCAATCCCTAAACCCCCAATTCATGCCATTAATCCACCATTTCCAAGCCTAATCCGTCACAAAATAACATGGAATCGACTTTATAGTCCGGGAAACTTACCTCCACTGAAAACTCTCGAATTCCTCCTTCAAATTTCTCCCAAATTGGCTCAACCCGCATCAAAAAATGAAAGAAATGCCAAACTTTTGCGGAGGCACCAATTTATACCTCCTGCCTAGTTAATCCGCACCAGCAGCCCATTCTTCGCACCTACGGACCCAGGTGCGCACCTGCGTAATTCCACTAAAAGTCCAAATTCCGCACCTGCGACTCCTTTTCCGAATCTGCGACTCCGCAGGTTTGGTCCCATGTCCGCATCTACGGTCCCACGCTGAGGTGCCCAAGTTCCACATCTGCGGATTCCTTTCCGCTTCTGCGGGCCCGCACCTGCGGCTCCCCATCCGCAAGTGCGGCCACACCAGTAAAATGACACCAACAGGAACTTTGCTGAAAATTCCTTAGTCCAAACCTCCGTTAACCATCTGAAATCAATCCCGAGCCCCTCGGAGCCCCAACAAAACATACCAACACATCCCATAACCTCATTGGAACTTAGTCGATCCTTCAAAACACCAAAAACAACGCAAAAACACTAAAATCACATCAAATTCAAGCCTATGAACTTTGAAGCTTCTAAATTTCACTAAGGATGCCGAAACTATGCAAAACACATCCGATTAACCTGAAAATTTGCGCACATATCCAAAATGACATTACGAACCTGCTCCAACTTCCGGAATTCCATTTTGACCCCGATAGCCTATTTTCCCCTGCCAACCGGAAATCGCCATAAACTAATTTTCGCCAATTCAAGCCTAAACCTACACTGGACATCAAAACTTCATTCCGAACACACTCCTAGGTTCCAAATCACCTAATGAAGTTGTACGAGCCATAAAATCTACATTCTGAGGTCGTTTACCAATAAGTCAACTCCTAGTTGACTTTTCCAACTATTAAGCCAATTTAAGAGACTAAGTGTCTCAGTTCTCCACAACCACTCCGAACCTGAACCAACCGACCCAACATAACATAAATAGGCTAAGCATATGATAAAGCAGAAATGGGGAAAACGGGGCTAATCTCACGGAACGACTGACCGGGTCGTTACATCCTCCCCTTCTTAAACAAATGTTCGTCCTCGAACGGGTCTAGAAACATACATGGAGTCTCGAATAAGTGAGGATATCTGCTCCGCATCTCCCGCTCGTTATCCTAGGTGGCATCCCCCATCGACTGTCCTCTCCACTGAACCTTCACTGAAGCTATATCCTTAGACCTCAACTTTATGACCTGACGACCCAAAATAGCCACTGGCACCACCTCATATGACATATCACCCTCGAGTTGAACCGTGCAGAAGTCCAAAACATGAGACGGGTCACCAACATACTTCCGGAGCATCAAAACATGGAACACCAGATGAATACTCGATAAGCTGGGAGGCAAGGCAAGTCTATAAGCCACGTCCCCAATCCCCTGAAGCACCTCAAATGGCCCAATGAACCGGGGACTCAGATTCCTCTCTTCCCAAACCTCATAACACCCTTCATGGGTGAAACCTTCAGCAGCACCTTATCCCCAACCATGAAAGACACATCTCGGACCTTCCAGTCCGCATAACTCTTCTGATAGATTGCACCGTGCGAAGCTGCTCCTGAATCAACTTCACCTTACCCAACACATCCTGAACCAAGTCTGTGCCCAATAGTCTAGCCTCTCTCGGCTCGAACTAACCAACCCGAGATCTGCACCTCCTACCATATAAAGCCTCATACGGAGCCATGAACCCCCAAAATCAATGACACAGACACACAACATATCTTCCAAAATATGAATAGTACGCTCTGACTACCCGTCGGTTTGAGGATGAAACGCTGTGCTCAACTCGACCTGAGTACCTAACTCCCTTTGCACGACCCTCCAAACCTGAGATGTGAACTGAGTACCTCTGTCAGAAATGATAGAAACTGGAACCCCATGCAATCAGACAATCTCCAGGATGTTAATCTCAGCTAACCGCTCCGAAGAATAAGTAGTACCAACATGAATGAAGTGCGCGGACTTGGTCAGCCGATCCACAATAATCTATATAGCATCAAATCCCTCAAAGTCCGTGGAAGCCCAACTACGAAGTCCATGGTGATCCGCTCCCACTTCCACTCCGGAATATCTAATCTCTGAAGCAATCCCCCTGGTCTCTGGTGCTCATACTTGACCTGCTGACAGTTGAGACACCGAGCTACAAACTCGAAAATATCCCTCTTCATCCGCCTCCACCAATAATGTTGTCTCGGATCCTGATACATCTTTGCGGCACCCGGATGGATGGAATACCGCGAACTATGGGACTCAACTAGAATCAAATCTCGAAGTCCATCCACATTGGGAACACAAATCTGGCCCTGCATCCTCATGACCCCATCATCACCAATAACCACATCCTTGGCATCACCGCGACGGACCTTGTCCTGAAGAACGAGCAAGTGTGGATCATCATACTGGTAATTTGATCATAAAGAGAAGACCTGGAGGCTACACAAGCCAATACCCACGGGTCCTCCGATAGATCCAATCTCGCCAACTGACCCACTAAAGCCTGAACATCAAGTGCTAATGGTCGCTCTGCTACTAGAAGGTAGGCTAGACTCCCCAAGCTCTCCGCTCTGCCACTCAGGGCATCGGCCAATACATTGGCCTTCCCCGGATGATATAGAATAGTGAGGTCATAATCCTTGAGAAGCTCCAACCACCTCCTCTGACGCAAACTCAGATCCTTCTACTTAAGAAGATGATGCAAACTACAGTGATCAGTGAAAATCTCACAACGAACTCCATACAAATTGTGACGCCAAATATTCAAGGCGTGGACAATAGCTGCTAGCTCAAGATCGTGCACTGGATAATTCTTCTTGTGCACCTTCAACTGTCTGGACATGTAGGCAATCACCCTACCATCCTGCATCAAAACCGCTCCAAGGCCAACTCTCGAGGCATCATAGTAAACTGTATAAGAACCTAAACCCGTAGGCAAAACCAACACTGGAGCTGTAGTCAAAGCTGACTTGAGCTTCTGAAAGCTCTCCTCAGACTCCTCAATCCACCTGAACTGAGAACCCTTCTAGGTCATTCTGGTCATAGGTGCTGCAATAGATGAATATCCCTCTACGAAACGGTGATAGTACCCTGCCAAACCAAGGAAACTGCAAATCTCGATAGCTGATGATGGTCTAGGCCAGCTCTGCACTACCTCTATCTTCTTTGGATCGACCTGAATACCCTTACTAGACACCACGTGCCCCAAGAACGCTACTGAGTCAATCCATAACTCACACTTTGAAAATTTTGCATATAATCTCTTCTCCCTCAAGGTCTAAAGCACAACTCTCAAATGTTGCTCATGATCCTCCCGAGATTGGGAATACACCAAGATATCGTCAATAAACACGATGACGAAAGAATCCAGAGAAGGCCGGAATACACTGTTCATCAAGTGCATAAAGGATGCTGGGGCATTGGTCAGCCCGAATGACATAACCAGAAACTCATAATGACTATATCTAGTCCTGAAAGCAGTCTTCAGAATGTCTGGCCCCCGAATCTTCAACTGATGATAGCCGGAACGCAGGTCAATCTTGGAAAATACCCTGGCACCCTGCAACTGATCAAACAAGTAATCTATACAAGGCAAGGGATACCAGTTCTTCACCGTAACCCTGTTCAGCTGCCGATAATCAATACACATACTCATAGAACCATCCTTCTTCTTCACAAATAACAGCGGTGCACCCCAAGGTGACGCTGGGCCGAATGAACCCCTTATCTAGGAGTTCCTGAAGCTACTCCTTTAACTACTTTAGCTCCGCTGGTGCCATACGATAAGGTGGAATAGAATAGGTTGAGTGCCTGGCACAAGATCAATACCAAAGTCAATGTCCCTATCAGGTGGCATGCCTGGCAGGTCTGCAAGAAACACGTCCGGAAAATCACGGACCATAGAAATCGAATCAATAGCGGGAGTCTCACCATTGACATCCCTCACAAAGGCCAAATACGATAAACACCCTTTTTCAACCATACGCTGAGCCTTCAGGTAGGAAATCACCCTGCTAGGAACATACTCAGAAGAACCTCCCCATTCAACCCTCGGACATCCTGGCATAGCTGAGGTCACAATCTTAGCATGACAATCAAGAACAACATGACACAGAGATAACCTATCCATGCCCAATATCACATCAAAATCGACCATGCTGGGTAATAGTAGGTCCGCTCGAGTCTCCATACCCCCAATAGATATCACACATGACCGATACACACGGTCTACAACAATAGTCTCGCTCACCGGAGTCGACACATGAACATACGTAACTAAAGACTCACGGGGCTTACCCAGGAAATGGGCAAAATATGGAGAGACATAAGAATATGTAGAACTAGGGTCAAATAAAGCCAAAGCATCTCCGCGACAGACTGAGACAATACCTGCAATCACTGCATCGGAGACCATAGCGTGTGGCCTGGCTGGAAATGCATACATACATGCCTGACCTCCACCTGCTCGACCTCCTTCTCTAGGGCGGCCTCTAGCTGACTGACTACCACTTCTGGCTATCTGGGCGGGTGGTGAAGTAATTGGAGATGAAGTCGAGGGCTGGCCCCTCTGCTGAGAAGAACCACCAGAACAACGTGGACACTGCCTCCATATGTGCCCAAACTCTCCGCACTCAAAACAACTCCCTGGAGCTGGAGACGGGGACTGATAGAAACCCCTGGCACCCAAATAGCCACTAGAAGAATCATGCATAGAGTAACTCTGAACTTGTGGTGCTCGAGCTGCACTCTGGGATGGGAGGGAACCTAATGAAGAACGGCCTGGCTGAGAACTGCGGGGACCATGCCCCAAAGATGCACCACTATAGGCTGGGCGGATTGACTGAGGAGGCCTGAATGAACGACCTCTACCATGCTGAAACTGCTCCCTGGAAGGAGCACCATTAGAACCACCCGATCCACTTGGCCTCTTGGCCTCCCTCTCCTCCCGCTCCTGGTGGTGAACCGACTCAATATCTCGAGCAATATCAACAACCTTCTCGAATGTAGAATCTGATACTCTCTCCCGAGTCATGAAAAGGCGAAGCTGATAAGTGAGGCCATCCACGAACATCCTAATCCTCTCCCTATCAGTAGGGACCAACTCGGTGGCATGACGAGCCAACTCTGGAAACCGCATCTTATATTGCATCACTGATAGCTCCCCCTGATGCAACTGCTCAAAATGCATGCGCTGCTCCTCCCTGTGAGACTTGGGTACATACTTCTCCAAGAAGATAGTGGAGAAATGCTGCCAGGTGAGGGGTGCTGAACCAACAGGCCTACGCCTCTCAAAATACTCCCACCAAGTGAAAGAAGCACCAGAAACTGAAAAGTAGCAAACGAGACCCCACTGTTTTCCAAAATCCTGGAAGTACGCAGCATCCTCTAACACTTATCCAGAAAACCCTAGGCATCCTTGCCCTCAGCACCACTGAATCCTGGCAGTCTACGCTGCTCGTCCTCTGGCATAGAAGGAACCACGAAGTCCCAAACTGGAGCAACCGGCTGGGCTGGAACCACCCCCGGTGTCTCATGGCCCTGAGTAACCTGCTCAAGTGTCCGGGAAACTGGAGTCTGACTGCCTCCCCCGGCCTGAGAAGTAGCGGCAACTGCCTGAGCAAGGGTGGTACACACAGTCAAGATCTGAGCCAAGGTCTCCTGATGACCCGGAATAACAATAGACACTGCCAGTGCCTGAGCCTATCCGCTGGAGTATCTGCGGCGGGAATCTGATCCTGAATAGTAGAGGGATCAACTGGTACTGCCCTGGATGCTGCACGTGCTGGTCCCTTACCTCTACCATGGCCTCGACCGCGGCCTCGATCTCTCACTGGTCTAGCTGGTGGCTGATCACCCTGATCGGTAGTGCGAGTCCTCACCATCTAAGAGAGAATGAAACAACAGAAGTTTAGATTCCCAGAGTCAACAAAATAGCACGACAGAATTCAAGAAAAATGAGATTGTGGGTTGCGCAGCCTATCGAGGATAAGTACAGACGTCTCCGTACTGATCCGCAAGACTCTACTAAACCTGCTCATGACCGTTGAGTCCTATGTAACCTAGGCTCTGATACCAACTTTTCACGACCCCAAATCCTAACCGGCCGTGATGGAGCCTATCGGGGAACTAGGCTATCCAACAATCACATATTTACAGTTTCTTTCCAAAATTTCCAACTCGTTTCCCACATTTCATAAACGTAAATAAATTACTGAATCTACTAAGCAAAACAAACAGTTAAACAGTCTAAAACCATCCCCAAGATCCGGAGTCAACATGTCATGAGCATCTAAGGAATATACCAAAAAGTCTACTATTATAATACAAAACCCCGGAATGAAGAACTAGGTGCAAAATAAGAAAGGGAAAACAGAGATGCTGCGGATGCTGAACAGCTACCTCTATGTCCCAACTCCGGCTCCGCACGGAAATAGATGACTAACGCTCGGTATCAGCACCTGTATATGCACACAGAGGTGCAGGGAGTAATGTGAGTATGCCAACTCAGTAGTAATGGAAATAAATCAAGTCTAAGCAGTAAGAAACACATAAAACCAAATCATCAGTTCACAATAAACATAGCCTTTCTTTCTAACAGTATATGCATATATATATGAAATCAACATGCCTTAAAAGCCAACTTCAGTAAAGCCCTTTGAAAAATGTGTTTTCCAACAATTTCAGAAATAAAGATACTTGAAGAAATTAGTGTAAAATGAAATAAGTCATAAGTAGCCCCTCGGGCCAAAACATGAATCATAAATCGCCCCTCGGGAAAAACATCACTCAGCATACCTCACAGTCACTCAGTATTAGCCCCTCGGGCAACCTCACTATCACTCATGCCTCCCAATCACTCGTCACTCGACACTCGCACTCAATAGGTACTTGCGCTCACTAGGGGTGTGTACAGACTCCAGAGGGGATCCTTCAGCCCAAGCGCTAATATCAAGCCACCTCGTGGCATATCATATCCTCACAATCAGGACCTCGGCCTCACTCAGTCAAAAAATCTCAAAAGCCCCCCGGGCGTATCAGTAAAACGGGGTACTCGACGAAACATCATTTTATATCTCAAAATAGTGTAAATAAGGTTAAGTTCGAAGTCAGTTAAACATAACATGACTGAGTGTAAATCATAAGTCAACACAGTGAGGAAAATAGTAGTAAAAAGCCTCCAAGGGGTCTAAACAAGTAGGCACAAGGCCCCAAACATGGCTTGTAGCCAAAATATAGCAATAGTTTAGAACTCAATTTAACATATGATTTTAGAGTAAAAATATGCAACTCAATAGTTGTCGCGGAGAGGACCAAGTCCAATCCAAAAATTAGTGCACGCCACATACTCATCATCCGACACGTGCGCTATTCTAAAAATAGTGAGAAAATACGAAGTCCGGGGTTTCATACCCTCAGGAAAAGATTTATAGCCATTACTTACCTCTACCGGGCCACAATACTAATCCGCGATGCTCTTACCCCTCAAATAGCTCCTGATTGCTCCGAATCTAACCAAAACAAGATTAATATCATCAATATACGCTAAAGGAACAAAACCTAATCGAAAGCTATCAATTTTAAGCACAATTGTCGAAATTGGACAAACCCAAGCCCTGGGCCCACGTCTCAAAATGCGATAAAAATCGCGTCACAAGTATCCTTATCCCTTCCCGAGTCTATACATATAAAATGTATCAAAATCCGACCACAATCAACTCCTAAATTCCTTAATTACAAGTCTCAATTTTCCAAGCGCTAAACCCCAAATTCATGCCATTAATCCACCATTTCCAAGCCTAATCCATCACAAAATAACATGGAATCGAGTTTATAGTCCGGGAAACTTACCTCCACTGAAGACTCTCGGATTCCTCCTTCAAATTGCTCCCAAATTGGCTCAACCCGCATGAAAAAATGAAAGAAATGCCAAATTTTACGGAGGCACCAATTTATACATCCTGCCCAGTTAATCCGCACATGCGGCCCATTCTTCGCACCTGCGGTCCCAGGTGCGCACCTGCGCAATTCCACTAAAAGTTCAAATTTCGCACCTGCGACTCCTTTTCCACACCTGCAACTCCATAGGTGCGGTCCCACGCTGAGCTGCCCAAGTTTCGCATCTGCGGATTCCTTTCCGCTTCTGTGGGCCCACACCTATGGCTCCCCATTCGCAGGTGCGGCCACACCAGTAAAATGACACCAGCAGCAACTTTGCTGCAAATTCCTAAGTCCAGACCTCGTTAACCATCCGAAATCAATCTCGAGCCCCTTGGGGCCCCAACCAAACATACCAACACATCCCATAACCTCATTCAAACTTAGTCGAGCCTTCAAAACACCAAAAACAACGCAAAAACACTAAAATCACATCAAATTCAAGCCTATGAACTTTGAAACTTCTAAATGTCACCAAGGATGCCGAAACCATCCAAAACACATCCGATTAACCTGAAAATTTGCACACATATCCAAAATGACATTACGAACCTGCTCCAACTTCAAGAATTCCATTCGGACCCCGATAGCCTATTTTCCCCTGCCGACCGAAAATCGCCAAAAACTAACTTTCGCCAATTCAAGCCTAAACCTACACCGGACATCAAAACTTTATTCCAAACACACTCCTACGTCCCAAATCACCTAACGAAGCTTTCCGAACCATAAAATCTATATTTCGAGGTCGTTTACCAATAAGTCAACTCCCAGTTGACTTTTCCAACTATTAAGCAAATTTAAGAGACTAAGTGTCTCAATTCTCACCACAACCACTCCGAACCCGAACTAACCGAACCAACACAACATAAATAGGCTAAGCAGCATATGATAAAGTAAAAATGGGGAAAACGGGGCTAATATCACGGAATGACCGGTCGTGTCGTTACAAGATTTTATTTAAAACAAATGCAAAAAAGGGAAATCATTTTCTTAGAAAACAACAAAATAAACAATGATGTTCAGCCTTGCTACCCCGAGAATCGTCATGGATTGTCTGACAGTCCAATTCTTGAGGAATGATCCTCTCTCCACAGCTCTGATAGTAGGGCCTTTGGATCTGGTATGATAAGATGATGATGCCAGTATGCGTGAACCAACCTTTAGGGAGGGGAATAATCAAAAAGAAAGAAAGCAAAAACAAAAGGTATCCAAGTCAGTGAGGATCATGAGAAAATATTTCAGTATTTAGACACACATTGCAAGAATATAAAAGCGTGTCCTAATTTGGGAGCCTCGTTGTGCCCGAGGTAGGCCTAGCGACAAGTTGATTTGGAGAACTTAGATGCCAATAATTTCCTCATTTCATTAATGTAAAACAGACGAATCTAAAAATGACAGTAAAATAATAAGCAGGAAATAAAGTCACTAATGGCACTTGGCCTTATTATATTTATAAAAGCAAAAAGGGAAACATATCCTACTTGGTCCCAGAAAGACCTTCCCTAGATTCGGCATCTTTGATCCCATCGAACAAATTCCCTAGCTCGCGCAGTCCCAGCAGCAGGTAGGCTCTAGCCAAGTGTCCTCCCTCACTATCCCAAAATAAAGTAGCAGCCTCAATCAACATGTTGCTTGACTGGATGTCCAAGAGAGACGGTAAATTTCCCAGATACTTCTTTACATGTTTCTTATCACCGGAAGAAAGGTCTTCCCACCAGTTCAGGAGCATTGGAGGGATATTGCTGACCATACCGAATCTAGGGACTTCGTGCCTCATCTTCTGCAAAACAGATAAGTTTAGACCCTTTCCCCCTCCAGATTCAACTACTTATACATCAGTGATTAGCATATTGGCACTTAGTTCTCCAGATTAATGCACAGATCGTGGTTGCATCCGTTAGGATTATGGAAACCCCAGTGGATTTTTGGACAAGGCTTTTCCTAAAGCTTATTATGGGGACAACATATTAACTCGACTAAGTTTGACCATGATGCATGTACAATTATAATTAGAGTAAAGTTACTATGGAGGTCTATACTTGTACCCTCAAGCAGACAACTTGAGGGGGAAAGGCACGGAACCGTTGACTGCACCGCTGATCGACTAGTTTTACCGCAAATAAGCCTTTCTGAATTTAGGGGTGATATAAAATGGAAGAGCGCAACCACTCATCAAGATTCTCTATAGGATTTGTATAGGCACGAGTGGAATATAATGTTGAGCATGATTATGCAGCAATAAGCAATAAACATGTTGTGACGTATTTGCACATTATGAAAGCGATAAATAAAACAGTTATGATTGAAGAGTAGTTACAAAGAAAAACAAAAAGAAACATGTCAGTTTCATTTAAAAGAATAAATACTTGGGAAAGTAAATAATTAATTGCACATAAAGGGGAAAGGGAAAAGGTGCACGTATTTAACAAAACCAGGCATACTTAGATGAATTCACACAAAATAATGGTTTGTAATGGTAAAAGCCTAGACCTCCCCAGCAGAGTCGCCATGCTGTCGCGCCCCCCACTTTCCTCTCCTTTCGGATCGGTCAGGGTTTTTGACATTATTGGGACAACTCATTTTCTTTTTGGGATAAGGGATGTGAAGGATTTGAAGAGTCGCCACCTAAATAATTAAGGTGCTTTAGGGCACCTATTAAGGGTCACAATAATGCTAATTGAATAACCAGAGATTGGTTAAGGGCTTGAAATTACTCCAAGGGGAAGGTGTTAGGCACCCCGCAGAGTCCACAACTGTGGTTCCAGGACAAACAAACTTTGTGAATTCAAGCAAGTAGCAAATAGGCAGTCAAAGTATACACATGAAAACAAGTAATGGTTTTGAAAAGATTCGCAGTCTAAGAACAGATATGTAATAAAGTTTTGAAAGATTTATGGTCTAAGAACACATATGTAGGGGATATGGGAGTCCTAAGTTGTTTATCCTATAGGATAACATCAATGCAATGCCCCGGTAATCACTCCTCAGTGAGGGGCTACACGTGGCATTAGCGCACTGGTCATCATATCCATATCTACCCTTTACCCCATCATTTAGAGGTTATTAAGCGAGTTTGTTTAACGAACTCTAAGCGTGTTGTTACCCGTCCCTTCCTTATGGTCCTGGAGGAATTTAGGACCTCTAGATATAGATAGTTCTAGACAGACCCTTAAGGTTTTAAAAAAAACATAAAATTCTAAGCGACATGCAAGAACAAATAGGACTAATCAGATAAATGGAGGAACGCAATTATGAGGCCCAGATTTACCTCCACAAGTAATGCACATAATCAACACGTCTCAAACACAAACAAGAGGCAGTTTTATTAGACAGGATATCTAAGTGAATATCAATGCACAGAAATATGCAGCTTTATTTCATAAACTCATAAGCAGGGGCCTAATCAGTTTGCCTACTGATTTTTAAGCCTGTTAACCTTTAGACAGTTCAGAATTTGTTTTATCTAAAAGCATGTTGTTCTAGGTGATACGAGAATGCAGAGATTGTTACTAGTTTTATTTAAAACAGTATAATCATATGCGAGATTGCCTTATTCCTCTTTTCATGAATCAGTAGTTTAAACTAGGCGTGGCTAAGAAAATACAAACGAAATCCTAGAGCACGGTATCTAATATGCACATATAAATGCAGAATGGTTAACACATGATTTCAGAATGCACAAAATTCCTAAAGCATGATTTCTAAATACGCAAAGAGTTACAGAATGATTGAAACATGATTTTGAGTGCACAAGAATAACAACGTTTATATTGATTTTATTATCCTAGGAGCAGGATTTCTAAGTGGTAGGCATAAGCATAAATTAAGTACATGTTGTACGTTAAAGTAGTAAACATGAAAGCCTTAAAGACATGATATCTAATGCATGTTTGGCATGGTTTGAATGAATATGTTGGTCCTAATCATGGATTCTAATGCATATATAGGGAATGTAAAAGCCTAAGACATGATTTCTACCTAATGATATAATTTATAACTACCCTCCCCATTTCACTAGCCAACCCCAATATCTGTTTACAATAATTATTACAAACCAACATCTGAATGAATTACATAAATAGATAGAAAAGAAGAAATTAAACTATAGGGAGCCTGAAGTAGGCCCAAATGTACCAATCTTTCCATAGCCTCAAATGCTAAAGTCATAGCCTTTCTCATGTCCGGGTGTGTCAGAATTCCCTAAGGACCTCAAGGATCCCGTGCAGTGCTCACACCCAGATTTCATAACCAGAACTGAGTAAGTGCAGTGTGGAAGAGCCAGCTCCAGTGCATCAGAGTTCAGAGGGATCTCATAGGGATCCCAAAGTAGTCCCACACTGAGGGGCAGAACTTAAGTACCTAAGAGTAGAGTGAGGGTGCTTGACATAGTTTTGAAAAGCTTTGGTATAAAACAATATTGAAAAGACTCAGTTGAAGTTTATAAAAGTACGAAGTGGTTTAGTAGTAAAATAGTTTGAAAAAGAGTAGGGTAATTAAACAAACAGTAGATCAGCTACAGAACATAACAGGTTCAGCAACACTCAAACAACAGTCCTTCACACAGGGGTAAGGGGGGTTGGGGACAGATATAGCACCCAAGGTAGCACATAACAAGCATAAGCATAGAAGTCCAAGGAATAGCAGACAATATGTCATGGGTTCCAAAATTGCTAACCGAGGACATGGTTGCATAGAATCAGAAGTGCTTAGACACTTGTGGGATTGGGGATAACTAATGATGTAAACATAGTATAGGAATATGAATTTTAGAACAAACAATAGAATATAGAGTGGTATCAAACATAATTGAGCATATAATCAGGACAACTTAAGGTAACAATTGCACAATAGGTGCATACTAGAATTAGGCAACTCATAGACAAGCATTCAAAGATAGAGTAGAGTCACATGGAGACAGATGACACAAGAAGTAAACATGTTCATGTTACGATCCCAAATCTAACTGGTCGTGATGACGCCTATCGTGGTACTAGGCTAGCCAAATTTACTAAAACATATCATAAGGTTCCCAATTAATACATAAATTATCCCATGTTTCATAATAATTTCCACTTTTAAGCATTTCAAACAATAAAAATTATCGAAACGTCTAAACACAACCCCAACATCTGGAGTCAACTGTCATGAGCATCTAAGAAGTGGTACAGTTCTAATACAAACCTTCTACTTCAACAAGTCTGGGAAATAAAGTAAAATGACAGAGTAGGAAGGAGAAAGAATAGGTTGCGGACGTCGAGGAGCTTCCTCACAATCTCCGAACAATGCTCCAAATGGGGTAGCTCAACTATCACTCTTCCCCGGTACCTGAATCTGCACATAAGGTGCAGGGAGTAACGTGAGTACGCCAACTCAGTAAGTAACCAAAGTATCTAAAAACTTGAGTGCAGTGAAGAGAATTTAAAGTTTATAGTTTCATAAAAAAAATAAGTACCAGTAAAGGTAATAGATCAAGTCAAGAGTCCACATTTACCAAAGATTTCACAAAACTCCAGTTTTTTCATATAAACTTGTATAAAACATTAGTCAACATTTATCAAAGAGGCTCATTAGAGTTTGAAAACAGTGTGATAACAGTGAAAATAACAACAAGTAGAAAACATGACTGAGTTCACAATTGCTCTATCAGGATGGTGTGAGAATAGTGTAAAAATACCCTTGAGGATCTAAACAGGTCGGCACGAGGCCCCAAACATGGCTCACAGCCCATAAACAAGTATAAATTTCTAAAATACAGGATGTCATAAGGTTTCAAATCGAATGCGCGGCTTAATAGTCGCTACGAGACGGACCAAGTCACAATCCCTATCGGTGCACGTCCACACGCTCGTCACCTAGCATGTGCGTCACCTCATTTACCAAAACAATATAAAATGCCGGGGTTTCATATTCTCAGGTTTAGAGTTACAATCGTTACTTACCTCAAAACAGCCCAAAAGCTACTCCGCGGTGCTCTTGCCCCTCGAATCGGATCCCGAATGCTCCGAATCTATCACAAATCATATCAATAACATCAAGATATGCTAGGGAGATGAACCTCAATCGAAAACTATCAAACATAGGCACAATTCCCGAAATTAGCCAAATCCGTCCCCGGGCCCACGCCTCGAAATTCGATAAAATTAACACCAGGAGAATCCTCATCCTCTCACGATTCTATACATACCAAGAACACTTAAAGCGGAGTCCCAATGACCCCTCAAATTTCCATGTTAAAGTCTCTTGATCACAAGCCCTAATTACCCATTTTCATCCCTAAATTCCTACTTATTTCATGATTAACAGTAGAAAAATCATCACAAACACAAGAGACGAGGTCCAAGTAACTTACCCAATCGATAACCTTCAATTTCATCTGAAAAATACTGCTCAAGTCTCCAAACCCGTCCACAGATGGTGAAGAATGGGTGAAATTTCATGAAGGCACCCTTTTATACACTCTAGCCAGTGGTCTCGCACCTACGGCCACTTATGCGCACCTGCGGTCCCAGGTGCGCATCTGCGCACTTGACTTAAGTCTCCATCTTCCGCACCTGCGACTACTTCTTCGCACTTGCGCTTCCGCAGGTGCGATCACCCATCTGCACTTGCGGCTCCCCATCCGCAGGAGCGGCCACACCAGTAAAATGGCACCAACAGCAGCTTTGCTGCAATTTCCCAAGTCCAAACCTCCGTTAACCATCCAAAATCAATCCCGAGCCCCTCAGGGCCCCAACCAAAAATATAAACAAGTCCCATAACCTTATTCAAACTTATTCGAACCTTCGAAACACCAAAACAACGCAAAAACACAAAAATCACATCAAATTCAAACTTATGAACTTTGAAATTTCTAAATTTCACCAAAGATGTCGAAACCATCCAAAACACTCTCGATTGACCTGAAAATTTGCACACATATCCAAAATCACACTACAAACCTGCTCCAGCTTTCGGAATTCCATTTCGACCCCGATAGCCTATTTTCCACTGCCAACCGGAAATCGCCAAAAACTAACTTTCGCCAATTCAAGTCTAATTCTACATCGGACATCAAAACCATATTCCAAACACACTCCTAAGTCCCAAATCACCTAACGAAGCTATCCGAACCATAAAATCTACATTCCGAGTTTGTTTACCAATAAGTCAACTTCTGGTTGACTTTTTCACTATTGAACCAAGTTAAGAGACTAAGTGTCTCATTTCTCACCACGACCACTCCGAACCTGAACCAACCAACCCAAAAAAACACACAAGAGTTGAACCACACAAAATAAAAGCAGACATAGGGGAAACAAGGCTAAACTCTCGGAATAACCGGTCGGGTCGTTACAGTTCATAAATAGGCTGATCCTAAAAAGGGGTTAGAACATAACTAGTATATTAAGTAAAACAAGTTAAACACATGTTGAGAAGCAAACAATAGACAGAAACAACAAATTAGTAAAATGATAAACTAAAGCAGTAGAAGAAACACATTGGTTTTGGAACTTGAATCAAAATCAGAACATACCAGCAAAGAGAGTAAACACAAAGTGAAAAACAGGAGAGTGTAATAATTAGCCTTGGCTTACAACCGGCTAATTTAGTAACAATAGCAAGTAACAAAGAAAGAAGAAGATCTTTTGAGTGTATGAGATATGTGAACTAATGTGGGTTCGTGTGTGTATAAGACTGCGTAATGAGTGTAGAAGAGAGCAATATATATAGTAGTTTGAAAGCTAGGTAAATAAGGTAAGAGTCAAATTTTTTAGTAATTATAGAACTTGGAATCAATTAGAGTAAAATCAGTCCAAGTCTTCCCTTAATTAAGGGAGTCATTTCAAACGGTAAAAGAAGGGAAACAAGTCAAGGAAAGAAATCATATAGCTGGGGTATAACAATTAAGGAAAGAATTCAAACACTGTAGGTACAGAGTAAGCAATTAGGGCTAGATATGTAAGGTATAAATAAGGAAACAATCAGTAGGAACCAATTAATAATATAGCCAATCACATAATATGGTAAGAAAATAATTTACAGGTTGTAAAAACAGGAAAAGGTAACCGGAAATCAATAAAGAGTATCAATATAGGAAATCAGGGATTCATATAAAATAGTACTGATTAAAGCAAATTACTGTAAATTTCTGTGAATGAACGAAATAAACATTGTATAGGCAAGAAGAGACAAATCAGAAGCCCTAATAAGCATAATAGGGTGAAAATCACAGAGACTCAGAACATATTCATGTGAAACAGGCATACACACAAATTGCATGAGCAAATCAGCAAAGACAAACTCGAAACCCAAGCTAAGCCAAGAAATTAGGGGTTTTAACATAGTTAATCAGGTTAAAGGGGAAACCGAAATAAAACTGTTTAAACAAAGTAACAATTATAGAATAACACTTAAAATCAAAGAATAGTCGTTTTGAAGAGAAGTTTCAGAAACCCTAGTTATGAAGATGAAGAGACGCTTCGAAAATCAGAAAGGTTTTCATAGAAAAACAGTAAAATAGCTCAAATATACTCAGATCTAAAGAGCCAAGAGATGAAGTTAGGGTTTTGAGAGAGATAACCCAGAGATAGAGAGATTCCGGCTTAGAAGCCATAGATTTAGTAATAAAATAGGACGGTCTTACTCAATCGAGCCATGGTGGCCTGAGAATGCCGAGAACAGGACAGGGGTGAGTGAACAGCCACTGGTCTTCTTGAGGACCTCAAGACAACAAGAATCTCATCCATAGGAGAGATATTAGGGATAAGAGTGGTGGTGAGCTTAACGGCGAGCAAGCAACCGACGGAGGGGGGTTAGGGTTAGGCAGAGGGAGTTTTGAGAGAGAAGGAGAGGGATGACGGCGAGTGAGTGAGGAGTGAATGAGAGGTTTGGGAGGGGGGGTTATTAGGTTAAATTAGGAAAGAACGAATCCGGGTCGTTGATCAAAATTGAGCAACAGCCAAGATTTAATCATCATTGGGTCGGGTAGGATTTAGGGATTAGGCCTGATATTTGGGCTGGTCTAATTAGGTGTTTGGGCTGGTTTAGTTAAGGAATTTGGGCTGGTTTAAATAGGTTATAATTGAAATGAAATGGGGCTATTTGTTAAATACCCAATTCGAATTAGTTAAAATAATTTATAAAATAGCTAATAATTCTAAAAAAAATATATTCCGTGCATAGAAAATAGTAAAAATGATTATTTAGTATTTTAAAATACAAAGGACTAATTTTTGGTAAAAAATAGTACAAAATTATATATTTGGGCTATAGTTGCAAAGTCATTGCAATTATAGCCAAAATATGCCAATTTGGCTAATAACGGAATAATTAAATCAAGAAATGTTTTTGAAATATTTTGTAATGCAATTTATTATTTATTGAAAATAAAATACTAGAAAAATTAATAAAACATAGAAAAATTACGGCAAAATACCAATTGCTAGTAATGCATGATTTTGAAGGTATATATGCAATTAAGAATATTTTGGAAAAAAAGAGTATCAACAGTGTAAACCTAAACTACCCAGATATAACAGGAATAATCGTTACGTATGGACTCTCGTCACTTCGTGCATATGTAGACCCCACAAATACTCACATTTTAAATCAAATTCACCTATGGTGAAATTTCCCTCTTACAAGGTTAGAAAGGAGACTTACCTCGTATCAAGCCTACTTCCCAATTCAAGAACGCGCCCAAATCTCCAAATTTGACGCTGAACGACTTGAAACTAGTCAAATATTACATAAACTATACAATCTATGCTCAAAAGTTCACAATTCCACCATTCAAGTGATTACCCAACCAAATTTGCAAGATTCCTAAAATTCATCCTCGGGCCCACATGCTCGGATTCCAGAAAATTTAAAAGGAAGTTGTTACCCATAACCTTAGGAACATAAATATATGATTTCTACTAAATTCCATAACAAATTTCGTGGTTAAATCTCATTTTTAGCAAAACCCTAGGTTTTCACCTAAACCCATGATTTGCACTAATTTACATGTTATAATCTACCCATAAACTATGTATTTAACTCACATTTTGTAGAATCTACTCACCTCAAGGTGCTAAGTCGAAATCCCCTCTTTGAGAGCTCCCCAATCGCCCAAATGTGTAAAGAAATGGAGAAAATGCCTAACTCCCATATTTAATGAAGTGCACTGCCCCAACGATTTTCGCGCCTGCGGACGAGGGTCTGCTTTTGTGGTGTTGATCTGGGCCGGCTGGGGCCGCACCTGCGGTCGAATACCCGCTTCTGCGGTACCTAGACTCCTCTCCTTGGGCCGCATCTGTGAGGCTCCAACCGCACCTGCGGCTAACCAACGTAGGTGCGGACACACCAGAATTGGTGCACCAATAGCTCTTTTGAGCTTTAAACTCGACTAGCGCGACATCCGAATGGTATCTAGGGCCTCTGAGGCCCCTTCCAAACATACCAACAAGTTTGAAATCATAAAACAGACTCGCTCGAACTTTCGGAAAGCCCGAAACAACATTAAAACTAGGAATCACACCCTAAAACCAATTTAATCAAACTTATGAACTTCAAGTTCTTCAATTTACTTCCAATGTGCCGAAACATACTTATATTACTCAGAATGACACCAAATTTTGCGTGCAAGTCTTAAATGACATTACCGAACTATTTCAGTCTCGGATTTCCATTTGGACCTCTATATCATTGTAAAGACCCATAAAATTTCATGGCTAAAAATAATGCCCAAATAGGTCCCCGTGCTGTTATAACTGTAGAAATTCTTAGAACGGACCCTTTTTGAGTAAAAAGTACCCCGAGGACTTAAAAGATAAATTTTTCCAGAGTTGCGATGTTATGCGACGCACTATGCGGTCGCATAAGAAGTATGCGGACCGCATAGTGGTCGCATACATGGACAGTCTTTTGTCCAATTTGAGGACAGCTATGCGGCCCAAGATGCGATCGCATTTTGGGAATGCGGACTGCATAGCTGTCACATTCTTGTACCTCCATTTTTGCGGAGGAGGTTATACAATCGCATAATAGGTATGCGGACCGCATAGTGGTCGCATACCTGGGCAGTCTGGTTTCTTTTTGGACCATTTGAGGGCCATTGATACGACAGGAATGCGGACCGCATAGTAGGAATGCGGACCGCATAGTAGGAATGCGGACCGCATAGTAGGAATGCGATCGCATTCCTAACTGCATTTCTGCTTCGGGACTTTTAAAATTCTAGTTTTTATATCCGACCCCCAGTTCATTAAAACCCTTACCCCTTCCATTTTAACGATTTTCTGAACAAAATAGAGAGAGGGAAGAGAGAGTTATTGAGAGAGAAGGTTCCATCTTCACCCAAAACTGATTCTTCACTATCACTCGGGCCTGGAAGTTATTGAGTAATTTTCATCTTCTTCACTCTAAGAGGTGAGTCCCCACCCCATTTCCTTTTAATTCTAAGGTTTTGGCTAAAAATGGTGAACACATAAATTGATCCTTGGAGATAAAAGCTGATACCTTGCATGCATGTAAGTTAAACTCCCTAATCTAGTAAAGGGAGACGAGTTTGAGTAATTATTCACAAAAGGGGGTTAGTAATCTAAGGGGTCACATAGCGTTCGATAAACTGCCTAAATGAGTTGGAGTTATGTTTATGGTTCCTAATTCTAAGTGAAATATGTCACATAGTGGAATTGATTGACGGTGCCAGACGGTCTGGTGATTTGTGATAAAAAAATTAAAGGGGAATTCCGATTCAAGGTATGTATGGCTAACTTTAATCTTTTAGAGTCATCTTGTTGGTGTCCGAGCACACGGTATGAAATTCTTGCTTGAGCATATGTGAATTGATTGTCCTGCTGTGTCGAGGTGTAAGATTTCATTCTCTGATTTTCTTAGTCGATTACCATGCTAATTGCGATTGTGAAGGGTGATTCTTTGTGCTTATCCTATCATGTGTAAGGTTCGTTAAATGTTCGAATATGTCAATATGGCAGTATGTGCTACTAAATGACATAATGCTAATTGCTAAGGGCCGAGTGTGGCAAATGATGAAAAGAAATTGTGGATTATCGTGCCTTGACTTCATATAGTTGTTGGTTGATATGAACTTATGTTCTTGATGATGAAGATCCCTGTGATATAATTGTTGGTTATTGTTACTATCAAATATGATTGTACGGTGGGATCGGGTTGCGTGCTGCAACACGAAGTAATAAGGGTGGAGAGGTAATAAGGGTGACATGTGATTGTACAGTGGGATCAGGTTGCGCGCCGCAACACGAAGTAATAAGGGTGGAGAGGTAATAAGGGTGAAATGTGAATGTACGGTGGGATCGGGTTGCGTGCCGCAACAGATGAAAAATTGAAATGAGTAACTGTGGAATCTTCATTTGTGATTTTCTGTATATCTGTTTGGTACTTGTGTGGTTACCCTGACTGTCTTCCAATTGTGTACAGTTTGATTTTACTTAGAATAAACTTTGTTCATACATACTAGTACTATTCAAATGTACTAACGTCCCTTTTGCGGGGGCTCTACATCTTTTATATGGATGTAGGTGGTTCCATAGCAGGTAGCTCAGACCGCCGATAGTGGTGCCTCCCTTCAGTTCCTTCAGCAGATCCGGTGAGCCCCATTTCCTCTCGGGGTCGTGTGTAGTCTATATCATCTCTTCTGTATATGTTATGTTTTCTAAGGTATATCCGGGGCCTTGTTGCTGGAAAGTATTGTGTAA
Source organism: Nicotiana paniculata (assembly GCA_005239505.1). Lineage (NCBI taxonomy): Eukaryota > Viridiplantae > Streptophyta > Magnoliopsida > Solanales > Solanaceae > Nicotiana > Nicotiana paniculata. The sequence goes on along the minus strand of ML344311.1, from coordinate 15,631 downwards.
ACTCTTAGTACTCTTAGAGGCTCCGTAGACATGATGTGGGTTGTACATATGTATTTTGGGCAGTAATTATGTTTACTAGTAATCGTGGTCCGAATTGGAATTATTGTATGTTTTGTGATTACCAAATGTTGAAAGGATAAAGGATGAAATGAACTCAAATTGTAAATTCATGCTTAAACTATAAATTGATAATTCATGTGGAATAATGTATATTGTAAACACGGGGTAACACGTTGGGCAGGAAAGGCAATCCAGGTCCTCTTGGCCGGGATCATCCGATTGGGCGCCGGTCTCGTTCCTCGGTTTTGGGGCGTGACAAACTTGGTATCAGAGCCCGGTTTTTAAAGTGTGATAGGATGTTTCGGAGCCGTGTCTAGTAGATCCCTTCTTATCGGTGTGTTTTCGACCACATCTATAATTAGGGGGATGCATGAACATTTAGGAAAATACCCTTTCATTGTTACTCTGTATCGTGCGATGAAGTGGAAGGTGAGAACATCTTTATCTAACTCGTGCATTGTCCCAATTTTCAGTAAATGGCACCCAAGAAGAGAGCTTGACTCGACCCAGAGGCCGATGCCACCCTGGGAGTGGCCACAAATTCTCCACCTGGTGGTGCGGGTGTGAATGATTCCCCGGCTACAAACCAGCCCGACTCCTCCACTTTAGGCCAGACTATCCATGTTCCTACTTTAGCGGAGGGTGCTGAAATCCCTCCAGCTGATGTTCCTGATCCCTCCTCAGCCCCAGCTTCCGGTCCCGGTATTTTTGATGGGGACCTCAGGGGAGCTATTCAGATGTTGACTCAGCTAGTGGCCTCCTAGGCCCAAAGATCTCATGCTGCCCCTGCGTCCTCTAGCGAGCAAGGGGATTCTTCAGGCTCCAGAGTCTACCAGTTTCTGCGGTTAGCCCCTCCAGAGTTCACAGGAACCGACCCAGAGGTAGATTCTCAGGACTTTATAGATGAAATGTACAAGACTCTCCGGGTTATGAAGTCTACAGAGACAGAGGGGGTTGAGTTGGCTTCCTATAGGCTAAAGGGAGCGGCGTATTCGTGGTTTGAGATGCGGGAAGGTTCCCGTGGGGAGGGGATCCCTCCGGCGAAGTGGGATGAGTTTGTTGATGCCTTCATGGACCATTTCTTGCCTGCCGAGACTGTGGCAGCCCGTGCTGTGGAGTTTGAGGTCCTTAAGTAGGGAAACATGAGTGTGTGGGAGTACCACATGGAGTTCGTGCGCTTGTCCAAATATGCCATCCACATGATGCCGACTATGGAGGCTAGAGTTCGACGGTTTGTTCAGGGCCTTGGTTCCTTGGTTGTTAGTGAAGTTGCTACGGCTGCCTTGCATTCGGATATAAATATGGGAAGATCGTGGGATTCTCCCAGGCTACAGAGGCTCGAAAGTTGAATATAAGGATGGAGAGAGAGAGTGGTAGTAGGGCCCGGTCAGCGGGCAACCCTGGGAGTTCAGTTGCAGGTGGGAGATCAGCCCTTAGGAGAGGCTCATCAGGGCCATCCCATTCCTATGCTCAGTCCTCAGCCAGTGCCCCGTCATCAGGGCACAGTAATCAGCAGGGAGGTCGCTTTGGACCAGGTTCAGATAGCAGGAAGTTCCATCAGTCAGGTCGTTCAGGTGGAAGGTTCCAGCAGCAGCGGAGGTCCCCATGCCCTAAGTATGGGATGTTTCATTCCAAGCGTTGTTACTAGAATATAACAGTGTTATATAGATGCGGAGAGAGAGGCCATATCCAGCGAGACTGCCGTGCACCCAGTCAGGGCACGAGTAGGGGTACTGCTCAACCATCCAGCTCTTCAGCCGCTACATCTTCAGCACGTCCTCCAGCTCCAGCAGGGCGCGGTGCAGCTTGGGGTAGATCACAGGGTCGAGGGGGACCCAGTCACTTATATGCTTTGTGTGGTCTCCAGAGTTCGGAGGCTTCCCCAGATGTCATCACAGGTATTCTGACTGTCCAAATGCATGATGTTTATACTCTTATTGATCTCGGGTCTTCATTGTCCTATGTTACTCCATTTATTGCTTCAATTTTTGGGATAGAACCCGAACAACTTCATGAGTCGTTCCTTGTGTCGACTCCGGTTAGTGATTCTATTACGGTCGCGTTAGTCTATAGGAATTGTGTTGTCACAGTGTGTGGTCGGGATACCACGGCCGATCTTATTGAGCTAGGAATGGTGGATTTTGATGTTATCATGGGAATGGATTGGCTCTACTCGTGCTTTGCTAAACTCGATTGCCGAACCAGAATTATGAGGCTCGAGTTTCCTAACGAACCAGTTATCGAATGGAAGGGGAATGATGTTGTGCCGAGGGGTAGGTTTATTTCCTACCTCAAGGCCTCAAAAATGATCAGGAAGGGTTGTATCTACCATTTGGTATGGGTTGCGGACACCACTTCATAGGTTCCTGCTCCCGAGTCCGTGTCGGTTGTGAATGAGTATCTAGAAGTATTTACGGATGAGCTTCCTGGAGTTCCGCCAAATAGAGAGATTGATTCGGGATTGATGTATTGCCAAATATGCAGCCAATATCTATTCCACCCTACAGGATGGCGCCAGCGGAACTGAGAGAGTTGAAAGAACAATTGAAAGATCTATTGGAAAAGGGTTTCATTCGGCCAAGTGTGTCGCCTTGGGGCGCACCGGTTCTTTTTGTCAGGAAGAAGGATGGATCACTTCGGATGTGTACTGATTATCGACAGCTCAACAAGGTCACTATTAAAAACAAATATCCATTGCCTCGGATAGATGATTTGTTCGACCAGTTGCAAGGTGTTAGGTTCTTCTCAAAGATTGATTTACGGTCCGGGTATCACCAGTTGAAGATCATGGAGCATGATATTCCTAAGACCGCCTTTAGGACCCGTTATGGGCACTTCAAATTTCTGGTAATGTCTTTTGGGCTAACCAATGCCCCAACATCTTTTATGGATCTTATGAATCGGGTTATCAAACCGTTTCTTGACTCCTTCGTGATTGTCTTCATTGAAGACATCCTTGTTTATTCGCGGAGTCAGGAAGATCATGCATTACACCTCAGGGCAGTTCTGCAGACCCTTCATCAGCACCAGTTGTATGCGAAGTTTTCAAAATGTGAGTTTTGGCTAGAATCGGTCACCTTTTTGGGCCATGTTATTTCCAGGGAAGGGATTCAGATTGATCCACAAAAGATCATAGCAGTAAAGGATTGGCCTAGACTGACGACCCCAATAGAGATTCGTAGTTTCTTGGGTCTAGTTGGGTATTATTGAAGATTTGTGGAGGGATTCTCTAATCTTTCCTCCCCACTGACTAAGTTGACGCAGAGAGCAGTAAAGTTCCAGTGGTCCGATGCTTGTGAAAAGAGTTTTCAGTAACTGAAATTGAGATTGACTTCAGCGCTGGTGTTGACCTTGCCAGAGGGTAGAGAGGGATTTGTGGTTTATTGCGATGCTTCAAGGGTTGGTTTGGGGTGTGTGTTGATGCAGTGTGGGAAGGTTATAGCATATGCTTCTAGGCAACTCAAGAATCACGAGAAGAATTATCCGACGCATGATTTGGAGCTCGCAGCGGTTGTGTTTGCACTGAAGATCTGGCGTCATTATCTTTATGGGGTCCATGTGGACGTGTTCACAGACCACAAGAGTCTTCAATACTTATTCAAGCAGAAGAAGTTAAACTTAAGGCAGCGAAGATGGTTGGACTTGCTCAAGGATTATGATATGAATATTTTGTACCATCCGGGGAAAGCGAATGTGGTGGCCGACGCCCTTAGTCGAAAGTCCATGGGTAGCTTGGCTCATTTGGAAGCAGATCAGAGGTCTTTGGCTTGGGAGGTTTATCAGTTGGCTAGTTTGGGGGTCTGTCTTTCGACCTCAGACGAAGGGGATGTAGTGGTGAATAATGGAGCAGGATCTTCACTTGTAGCGAAATTCAAGGAAAAGCAATTCAGAGATCTAGCATTGGTACAGTTGAGAGAGGTAATCCTGAATCACAAGACCTCGGCATTTTTGCTCGAAAATGATGACGGTGTTTTGCGGTGCCAATTGAGGCTATGTGTTCCGGACGTGGATGATCTTCGGGAAAGGGTAATGGCAGAGGCTCACAATTCCAGGTATTCAGTACACCCAGGTTCTACGAAGATGTATCATGATCTCAAAGAGATTTATTGGTGGAATGGTATGAAGAGGGATGTGGCGGACTTTGTGGCTAGGTGTCCGAATTGTCAGCAAGTGAAGGCCGAGCATCATAGGACCGGTGGGTTGACGCAGCTTATGGAATACCAAATATGGAAATGGGAGATGATCAATATGGACTTTGTGGTAGGGTTACCCCACACTCAGCGCAAGTTCGACTCAATTTGGGTGATAGTGGATCGACTCACGAAATCAGCTCACTTCTTGCCAGTCAAGTCCACCGATACTGCAAAACAGTACGCTTAGTTGTATATCAAGGAAATAGTCAGACTCCATGGCACTCCATTTTCTATTATCTCGGATCGAGGGGCCCAGTTCACAACTAACTTTTGGAGGAAATTTCAGCAAGGTTTGGGTACTCAGGTAAATCTCAGCACAGCTTAACACCCACAGAAGGACGGTCAAGTGAGCGGACTATTCAAACACTTGAAGATATGTTACGAGCTTGCGTTTTAGATTTCAAGGGTAGATGGGATGATCATTTGCCGCTTATAGAGTTTGCTTACAATAACAACTTCCACGCTAGAATTCAGATTGTCCCATTTGAGGCATTGTACGGAAGAAGGTGTAGGTCTCCGATTGGATGGTTCGAAGTTGGCGAAGCAGAAGGATTGTCATATGAAGAGGTTCTAGTTGCTATTCTTGATAGGAAAGTCCGTAGATTAAGGAACAAAGATATTGCCTCTGTTAAAGTGTAATGGCGAAGTCAACAAGTCGAGAAAGCCACATGAGAAGCGGAAAATGAAATAAAAGAGAAATATACCCATTTGTTGAATAAGTCTGGTAATGGTTTGAAAATTGTCATTCCTAAGCAATTATANCCCCCCAAATTGCCCTACTATTGTAACTTCTCAAGTTGTGCCACATTTGTGTATGTTGTGATTATTTGGGTAATGTGCAACTCCTTGAAGTAAGATAAATTATGTGCAATTCATATGATAGTTAAATAATATGCAAGTTTGTGGTGTTAACTGAAATAGGTAAAGCATGTTGAAGTAATTGATTTGCATACGACTTGTTGAGGTAACCCAAATATATGCGAGTTGATGGAGTGACTGGTAATGTGTGGAATTGGTTAAACATGTGTTTCGGGGGCTCTCTGACAGGTGGATAGGCCTATATTCAAAGGAAACTCTGGCGAAATTTCCAGAAATTATCGGAGTTAGTGAAAATTTGGGGGTTGGTTTATTTTGTGTTTTTCCTACTCAAGTGATTCCCCGATCCTCATTCGAGGACGAATGATTTTAAGTGGGGGAGAATGTAAAGACCCGTAAAATTTCATGGCTAAAAATAATGCCCAAATAGGTCCCTGTGTTGTTATAACTGTAGAAATTCTTAAAATAGACCCCTTTTGAGTAAAAAGTACCCCAGGGACTTAAAAGATAAAATTTTCCAGAGTTGCGCTATCGTGCGACGCACTATGCGATTGCATAACAGGTATGCGGACCGCATAGCCGTCGCATACATGGACAGTCTGTTGTCCAATTTGAGGACAGCTATGCGGCCCAAGATGCGATTGCATTTTGGGAATGCGGACCGCATAGCTGTCGCATTCTTGCACCTCCATTTTTGCGTAGGAGGTTATGCGACGCACTATGCGATCGCGTAACAGGTATGCGGACCGCATAGTGGTTGCATACCTGGGCAGTCCGGTTTCTTTTTGGCCCATTTGAGGGCGTTTACCCAAAATGTTGACCAAAGTCAATCTTGGCCTTCTAAGCCAACCTTAAGGAACCAAGTGTTCCGATTTCAACCCAAACTCTTCCAAATCCCGAACCAACCATCCCCGTAAGTCATAAATCAATAAAAGCAAGTACGGGAAGTCTCATTTAGGGGAACAGGGTTATAACAAGAAAAACGACCATCGAGGTGTTACATTCTCCACCTCTTAAATAAATATTCGTCCTCGAACGGGTTTAGATTCATACCTGAAGTGTCGAATAGTGTGGATATCTACTTTAGATTCCTCCTCAGAATCCTAGGTTGCCTCCTCGATTAGTTGACCCCTCTACTGAACCTTTACCGTGGAAATGCTCTTGGATCTCAACTGGAGATCATGTCTGTCAATAATAGCAGTTGGCTCCTGCTCATAACCCAAGCTCTCATATAGCTGAATAGTGTTGAAGTCTAACACATGTGACAAGTCGGCGTGGTACCTCCGGCGCATAGACACGTGAAAAACAGGGTGAACTCCTGATAACTGGGAGGTAAAGCAAGCTCATAAGCAACCTCCCCAACTTGCCTCAACACTTCAAATGGGCCTATGAACCTGGGGCTCAAGTTGACCTTCTTCCTGAACCTCATAATACCCTTCATCGGTGAGGCTTTCAAGACAACCTTCTCGCCGACCATAAATGATACATCCCATGCTTTCTGATCCGCGTAACTCTTCTGTCTGAACTGTGCTGTGCGGAGTCATTCCTGGATCAACTTTACATTTTCCAAGGCATCTTTCACCAAATTCGTACTGTATAACTTAGCCTCGCCAGGCTAAAATCACCCGGTGGGAGAACGGCATCGCTGACTATATAGAGCCTCAAATGTAGCCATCTCGATACTGTACTGATAACTGTTGTTGTAAGCAAACTTGGCCAAGGGAAAGAACTGATCCCATTGTCCTCCAAAGTCAATCACGCATGCTTTTAGCATGTCCTCCAATATCTGAACTGTCCGCTCTGACTGCCCGTCGGTATGTGGATGAAATGTTGTGTTGAGCTCTACACGGGTCCCCAACCCACTCTGTATGGCTCTCCAAAAATGTAAAGTGAACTGAGGGCCTCTATATGATATGATGGAAACAGGCACACCGTGTAATCAAACTATCTCCCCAATATAAATCTGGGCCAACTTCTCTGAAGTATACGTAGTCACAACCGGAATGAAGTGTGCCGACTTGGTCAACATGTCGACAATGACCCAAACTGCATCAAACTTCGGCAAAGTCTGCGGCAACCCGACTACGAAGTCCATAGTAATGTGGTCCCATTTCACTCAGTTATAGTCATCTGCTGAAGTAGGTCACCTGGCCTCTGGTGCTCATACTTGACCTGCTGGAAATTTAGGCACCTAGCTACATACTTCGCTATGTCTTTCTTCATCCGCCGCAACCAATAATGTTGTCTCACGTCACAATACATCTTTGTAGCACCTGGATGAATAGAATACTATGAACTGTGTGCTTCTTCTAGAATCCTCTCCCTCAAGACATCGACATTAGGAACACATAGATGACCCTGGAGTCGCAGAACATCATCCTCGCCAATAGAAACCTCTTTGGCACCACCCTACAGTACATTCTCTCTGAGAACTTCCAAACGCGGATCATCAAACTGTCGAGCCTTGATCTGCCCCAATAATGAAGACTGGGCAACAACACATGCAAGAACTCAGTTGGGCTTTGAAATTTCCAACCTCACAAGTCTGTTAGCCAAGGACTGAATGTCCAAAGCTAGTAGTCTCTCCTCTACTGAAATGAATGCCAAGCTACCCATACTCTCTGCCTTCCTGCTTAAGGAATCCGCGACCACATTTGCCTTGCCCGGATGATAAAGAATGGTGATGTCATAATCCTTTTGTAACTCAAGCCATCTACGCTGCCTCAAAGTGAGATCCATTTGCTTGAACAAGTGTTGTAAGCTGCAATGATCAGTATAAACCTCACATGACACCCTATACAGATAGTTCCTCCATATCTTAAGAGCATGAACAATCGCGTCCAACTCTAGGTCGTGAATGGGGTAATTCTTCTCCTGATACAACATGCCCCAAGAATGCCACAGACTCTAGCCAAAACACACATTTGGAGAACTTAGCATATAGCTTCTGTTCTCGCAACGTCTGAAGCACCACTCTCAAATGTTGCTCGTGCTCCCCCATGCTACTTGAGTAAATCAAGATGTCATCAATGAAGACGATAACAAAAGAATCAATATAAGGCCTGAACACCTGGTTCATCAAATTCATAAATATTACTGGGGCATTAGTTAAGCCAAAGAACATCACTAGAAACTCGTAATGGCCATATCTAGTAAGGAAAGAAGTCTTCGGAACATCTGAGTCCCGAATATTCAAATAATGGTACGTCGATCTCAAGTCAATCTTAGAAAACACCCTAGCACCCTGCAATTGGTCAAACAAATCATCGATACGCGGAAACGGGTACTTGTTCTTGATGGTAATTTTGTTCAACTAGAGATAATGAATGCACATCCGCATAGTCCCATCCTTCTTCTTCACAAATAATAATGGTGCACCCCAAGGTGATACACTTGGTCTGATAAACCCCTTTGCTAGCAACTCTTCAAGTTGTTCCTTCAATTTCTTCAATTTCTTCGGATCCATACGGTACGGTGGAATAGATATACACTGGATCCCTGGAGCGAAGTCAATACAGAAATCAATATCACGATCTGGCGGCATGCTAGGAAGGTAAGAAGGAAACACATCGGCGAACTATCAGACTACTGGTACTGAATCAATCATCGGAGAATATGCGGTGGTGTCCCAAACATATTCTAGATACGCCAAACAACCCTTCTCGACTAGATGTCGAGCCTTCAGAAAAGAGATAACACGGCTAGATGTACTAACGGAGGAACCCGTCCACTCCAATCTCGGCTACTCTGGCATCGCTAAAGTACCAGTCTTGGTATGGAAATCAAGGATGGTGTGATATAGGGATAACCAGTCCATGCCCAGGATGACCTCAAAGTCGATCATATCAAGCAATAGAGGGTCCGCTCTAGTCCCGTAACCATAGAATTTAACCACGCAGGACCGGTAGATCTGATCCACAACCACATAATCGCCCATAGTAGTGGACACATAAACATGAGTATCCAAGGACTCACGAGGAATATCCAGGAAATGAGCAAATAGAGATGACACATACGAATAGGTAGACCCTAGATCAAATAATATCGAAGCATCCTTACCCCGCAACCAGAAATAATACATGCGATCACGGCATCTGAGGCCACTGCATCTGTCTGGCCGGAAAATCATAGAATCTAGCTGGAGCGCCTGCTGGGTGGCCTCCACCTAACTGAGTAATAGTTGGCTCAACTCTCCCTGCCTGGCCTCCACCTCTAGGATGACCCCTACCAGCTTGTCCTCCGCCTTTGGGCGGTCGGAGAGCTGTTGCTGGAATCAAGGGTTGTTGGCCCTGCTATACTGCCTTGCCCCGAAGTCTGAGGTAGGTCCTCTTCATGTGACCCTAATCTCCACACTTGTAACCTCTCGGTACCATAGACTGCTGTCCCGAAGTCTAACCTTGATGGCCTAAATACCCACCCGAAGAACCCTGAATAGCTGGTGGGCGGTATGAACTCTCTGGCATAGTATTGAAGTAGTCACTAAAAGAACCCTGATGAACTGGTGGGGGGTAAGAACTCTCTGGCATGGCCCTGAAGTGAGGTCGCGTTGGAGCACCTTGAGGAGGTGGTGGTGCTAAATATGTGGGCCTGCTAGGCTGACCCCTCCCAAACTGACATCTGCCCCTAGCTGGGGCACCTCTAAACTCTCTGGAGAAACGGGCCCTCTTGTCCTGCTGCATCTGCTCTCTACCCTTCTGACGGTAGCCCTTAATCTCCGAGCAATCTCTACTACCAACTGATAAGAAGTCCCCATCTCAACCTCTCGGGCCATGTTGGCCCTAATACCGGAGTGCAACCCCGCAACAAATCTCCGCACTCTCTCTGCGTCAATAGGAAGTGTCATGAGTGCATGGCGAGACAACTCAGAAAACCTTGCTTAATAGTCGGTCACTGACATCTGACTCTGCTCAAGCTGCTCAAATTGATACCGCAACTCTTCCCTCTCGGAGGGTGGAGTATACCTCTCCAAGAAAATCTGGTTGTGTTATACCCCATTTTAACATGGGTCAAATCAGAGTATAACATATTGGTAATTCCGAGGTTGATTAAAGTTAAAGAGTCGCTACCTAATTAATTCCAAGGTGAATTAGGACACCTAAATTGATTAAAGTAATTTAATAAAGTATAACTCCGTTTAAAGTCTACTTAACCTAGAGATTCTGGGTAAGGGTTCAATTAATCTAAAGGGAAGGTTTTTAAAGAACCTTTTAGATCCATATTAGATTGATTAACCAACCGGACTAAAATTAATTAAGGTAAAGTGTTGAGATAAACTAAAGTGACTGATTAAATTAATAAAAATAATAACTTTCATTTGCGAGATTAAACGATCGAAGTCTTGAAAAGGGATGATTTGAAGGATTTCAAATGATAGAGGTGCAGAATTGGATTACTTTAAAACAGAAAGTTATATTACCACAAAAATGATTTAAGGGAGAAACGCTTTCATCTTTGCTATACAAATGTATTTAAGATTCAAAATTAAATAAAACGTGATTTGCCTAGGACTCAAAATGTCAATTTTTGTTAAAAACACTATTATTTAAAATTACGTTGTCTTCTAATATATCTAAAGCCCAAGAAACAAAACCAAGTTTAGATTTTTGTAAAATAGCGAACTCATTTGTTTCGTCAAATACTACCCCATTAACTACATGCTTATCCATTATTCTCAAATTGTAATGTGCTATTAAGATAAGCTAAAGTAGATAAAGAGTTTGTCAGGCCGTTCATTTTAAATTCTTTAACTCAGTTGTCATATCTCCATGTTATAAGTAAGCTAGTAAAGAATATAAATCCAAAGTGAGGTTATTCACAAGTTTACAAGAAAAAAAAATACTACAATCGTATACCAAAAAAAAACAGATCGGCAATATAAAGAGCAAGGGAGAAACTAGCAAAGTGAAGATTAAAGTAGCATAAGGGGTAGTCCCCGCCGACATCCCATAAGGATGAATTTTATGGTTTTTGTTACGGCATTCGGCAATAGGCTAGCACAAACAACGATGACTACATGTGGTGCTACGGCATTGTTGAGTCTAAAAATGGGACTCTTTCGCTCCGGTGTTCATGCGAATAAAAACAAGGAAAAGAAAAGGATTAGCTAACTTCAATATTAAACTAGAAAACAACTAAAGTATTTCACAGATCCATCCTATTGATATATAACCAACTCGATAATCACAAATATTTCATTGCTTTAGAACTCGATCGGATGATGGGTAGTGCCCAAAATTTGGTAGCTAAACTTCGACATATCCCTTTAAATACCTTAATATAAATAAATGTGTTATAGCAGAAGTAAGAGAATTTAGACAGGAAACCAACAAGCTTATGTTTCTCAAGCTTAAGGTAAAAGTCCTAATAACAGGATCTCTATATTGAAGCAAAGTCTAGCGCATGATGAGTTCTAAAATATATAGACCAGTAAAACAGAGTGTTGCAATTTGAAAAGAACATTTTTAGCTCCTGGCTTATGAAACAAGAAGAAAGCTCTAATTCAAAGTTCAAGTCTCTAACAGAATTTCGACATGGTTTTAGAATACTCATCTTTTGACTAGTATGACAGTAAATATTTTAAACATGTTTCCTTACGTGATAGAATAAAAGACAATTGTAATATATTAACATGATGATCAAATAGAATAATTTGTAAGACATGGCATCTAAACTTTGGAGTAAACTTAGAGTAAAATTTTCCTTTTAGCATACAAAAATAGAAAATAGGTAATATGACTCCATATATTAAGTCCTGAACCTCCATGAATTAGAACTTGAGCAATGAACTTGTTTTCACATTTGATGGCAATATGCAATGCTTTGTTACGCCCAAAATCCTCGGGTGGCATCTCATCTTGTGGAAAGAAACCTCATGAGGCACGTTAGCCATTATGGAACTGCTTCTAGGGAGTGATTCTTCTTCAATTGTTGTTTTCTCTTGGATTGTACTCTTCCCTATATCTCCAATTGCAACAATAGTTCCTTCAAGATTCCAATCTTCCTCAGTAAGTATCATGTTTACACTAGAATCGCCATGGTTTGACAAAGGATTGTTGTGTACATTAGGTTGGACCCTAGTAAGTTGGATCACCCCTTCCTTGATCAAGGATTCAACTTTGTTCTTAAGACCGTAGCAATCTTCAGTATCGTGCCCTTGAACTCCAGAATGGTATGCACAACGCTTTGAACCGTCAAACCACTTTGGAATAGGATTAGGGATATTCCCTTCAAGGGGTTGTATCATACATGTTGTCTTTAACCTTTTGAATAACTGAGCATATGGTTCAACTATTGGAGTGTAGTTGCAAGTATTCTTGATTTTGGGATTTGGACGAGGCCTAGGTGCGACATGTGAGCGATTTTGGTAAACTGGAGTTTGGACGGGTTGGTTGGTTTTTCGATATGGCCATGTATTTTTGTGATTTTGGGGGCGGGGTTGGTAATAGCTTGATTGGGTGTTATAGACATAGTAAGGAGTTGGTGGAACTTGGTAGGGTATTTTGGAGGTTCCAGCATATTGGTAAGGGTAAAAAGGTTGGTATGGCTGGTTCAGGTAAGGAAGAGCTTGACTTGGCTCGTGTCCTTGAATATTCATGACAGCAGATACATCATCTTTCTTCTTTTTGTTCCCATTGATAGAACCAGATTGAATTGCTTTGCTTGCAGCTTGCAAGGCTGTGAGATCCTTGATTCTTCCCGACTTGATCCCTTCTTCTAAGGCTTCTCCCATTCTGGCAACTTATATGAACTTTTGCCCCATTATGCTTATCATTTTCTCATAATATATGGTGTCTCCGTGGCATTCAATAAGGGTGGTAATCATCTCAGTGTCACTCATCGGGGCTTGAAATCTAGCTGCTTTTGACCTCCAACGTAACGCATATTCGAGGAATGTCTCAGTTGACTTCTTTGTTATATTAGTGTAACGACCCGACCGATTATTTTGAGCTCTAGCGCGTAGTTCAGCAGTTTGAGGATGTGACCAGCTTCGTTTCAGGTATTATGACTCGTAGGCGTGGTCAGGATTGAATTTCGAGAAGTTCGGCGTCAATTTTGAAAGAAAATTCTCATTTCGGAAGCCTTAAGTTGGAAGGATTGGCTAAGATTGGATTTTTGAGTAAACGACCTAGGAATCAGGATTTGAAGGTTCCAACAAGTTCGTATGGTGATTTCGGACTTGGGCGTATGTTCAGATCGGGTTTTGGATGACCCCGGAGCATTTCGGCGTATATTGTAGAAGTTAGCATTTTAGAAGAATTTCATAAGTCTGGCTTGAAGTGCATTTCAGTGATATTGATATCCTTTTGGGATTCCGAGTCTAGGAATAGCTCCGTATGGTGATTCTGGTGTTGGGAGCGCGATTAAAAGTACATTCGGAAGTCCGTAGGTCAATTTGGAGTGATTTGGTTAAAGTTAGAAATTTGAAGTTTTTAAGAAGTCCGACCGGAAGTGGAAATTTTGATATCAGGGTCGGATTCCAATTCCGGAAGTTGTGGTAGGTCCGTAATGTTGAATGTGACTTGTGTGCAGAATTTGGGGTCAATCGGACGTGATTTGATAGGCTTCGGCATCGAACGTAGAAGTTGGAAATTCTAAGTTTATAAAGATTCAATTGAGTTGCGATCCATTGTTTCGATGTTATTTGAGGTGATTTGAGGCCTCGAGCAGGTCCACATTATGTTTTGGAACAGGTTGGTGTGATTGGACGGAATCTCGGGGACCTCGGGTGGATTCTGGGTGGTTAACGGATCGAATTTGGAGTTTGAGGAAGGGCTGAAGCACCTGGTGTCTGGTGCGATCGCACTTGCGCAATAAGGGCCGCAGGTGCGAGAGTTGCGGGTGCGGCGTATGGCTCGCAGATGCGAGGTTTGGCTGGAGCTGGGGAGCCGCAGGTGCGGGTGCTTGGGCGCAGATGCGAGGCTGGAGCCCGCAGGTGCGAAGGTCGGGGCTGGGCAGTGTGTTTTTTTAAACCAAGGTCTTGCCTCATTTGCACTTCATTTCTTCCACGGAAGGCGATTTTGGAGCAATTTTGGAGTGGCATTTTCGGCATCTTCCATAAGGTAAGTGATTTCTTCCTATTTTGGGTTAAATACTTGGATTATGCATGGATTAGGCATGGAAATCATGGGAAATTAGTGAAAACTTAGGGTTTTGGTAGAAAACTTATAAATAGGTACTTTTGGATTTTGACCACGAATTTGGGCATGAAATTGAGAGTAAATTATATATTTGAGTTAATGAGGTTATGTGTAAAGTTTATCTTTGAAAAATTTCAGAATCAAGGCACGTGGGCCCGAGGGTGATTTTAATCGACTTTTCGATTGGGGTTAGAAATTGTTATAAATTGGATTATAATGAGTATTTGAGTTACTTATTTATGGGTTTGCAAAATTTTTGGCTAGCTTTGGAGCGTTGTACATCAATTTGAGTCATCGGAAGGGCTTGGAAGCTGGTTATGGAACTTCAGAAAGAGGTAAGTCTCCTTTCTAACCTTGTAAAAGGGAATTGTCCTCATAGGTGAAATAATTAATTATGTGATACTATTTGAGGGGGGATACGTACGCACGAGGTGGCGAGAGTCCGTACGTAGCTACTAATTATGCATATGTCCGGGTAGTTTTAGGCTTACATCATGCTTTGTTGTTGTTATATTTGGCTTGTGTTTATTGTTTGCTTTGAGAAGAAGCTGGATTGAGCATACTTATTACATATTTTTTTTTTGAAAGGAATCGAAATTTGTTATAAAAATGGGAATCTTGAAAGTTTATTTTTTGAAAAGAAATGGAAGAATACTTTAATAACTCGAGAAATTTATGTGTAACCGCGTCGCATGTATGATTCGCGAGCGGAGTAAGTCCTGCTACCACACTCTTATGGGATCGGGTCGTTCGCCTCGGCAGAGTTTATGTACCACACTCTCATGGGAGTGGATCGTTCTCCTCGGCAGGTTAATAGATGCATTTATGGTTCGCGCCGTTCGACCCTTCGGCAGTGCACAATTTACTTTTATGTTGGATCGGGCCGTACGCCTCGACATTTCCTATATATAAATTATATGGAATCATGCGTAATATTTGGGCTAGAAGCCAGTATATCTAAGGGCTTTCCCTTACTTGAAGTATGACAACCTCTTTGAGGAAATCCATTGTATCTATGTATATGCTCCGGTACGGAGGGAACTTGCTAGTTGAGAGTTGAGTAAGTTGTGGAAAAAAAAAAAGGAAAAGTACCACGTAATTTATACCTGTTGTTTCATATATTTGCCCTGTTTCATACTTATTCATTTTGTTACTGTATCTGATATTATTTGACCTCTAGTAAGTGTAGCTCTCGTCACTACCTCTTCGAGGTTAGGCGGGATACTTACTGGGTACATGTTGTTTTTATACTCATACTACACTTGTTGTGCATTTTGTTGCACAAGAACATGTATGTCTAGTGACCTATGGTTGATATGGAGACTTAGGTGAGCTGCACCTCTCGAGGCGACCGCAGCCAGTAGTCTCCTTCAGAATATTGTATTGTATTTTCTCTACTGTCCAATTGTATTCCGGACGGTTATT